>VXBA01000215.1:134090-168736 GCA_013399895.1 Serilophus lunatus
GCTCCCTCTAAGAACCCGCCAGCACCTCCCTGTACCCCCTTCCCCTTTCAAACCCCTACAGTGTACTGACCTGTTTATTCTCTGCAGGCCCTTTGTCTTCTTTCTCTCTTCTTTTTCCCCATGCTTGTACTTTCTCCTTTTGTGCCTTTTCCCGTCTTTGTTTCTTCCTCTAAATATCCCATTGCCATGCACATTCCTACCATCCCCTTGAAAACATATGCCAGTACATTTTATCCAATCCTGAAATGCTCTTCCCCAGCATTCAAAACAAAGCCTTTTGCTCTTTGTAGTAACATTCTTCAGCCTGTAAGGTGATTCTCTAGCTTTGCTAGGTTTTGTTGCTTTGAAATGGGCTGGTTGCTCTCCTTTCACAACCCTAGAAGCAGCTCAGGCAGGGAGATCCCTCTGCACTGCTGAAGATACTAGGATTCCTGTGCTTGCCATTTTCCCTCTGCTTCTCACTGGGATTGTGTGCTTATGGTGACTCACTGTTAAGTGCATAACCTAATGGACAGGACAATACAACAGACAACTCTGTGTGATGAACCTTAGCAAGTGACGGGAACATGAAACCTGAAATTTTTGGAAAGGTGTGCTGTGACAGCATCATGAACAGATTTAGCTGGTTGACCTAGCTATACCCAGTGATGGAGATGGATGGGGAAATGTTGCTACTCAGGAGTCTGTCACTGTCTCAAAGCACAGGACCAGTTTGACTCTGGTCCTAAACTGTGGCCTGGAGGTGTTCTCCCTCCTGACACAATGATTGGACACCTGGAAAAAACTCAACTTGGAGAGCATGGGGAAAATAGATCTGCATTCAATTTTAGGAAAACCCTTAAGACCATTACTGAAAAACATACTAGTCATTATATTTACATCTGTGATACCAGAATTGTGTCCTTTTTAGATGGTTTTTAAGCTCCTGCAGGCAGGACAGTTGCATTGTTTATATCTTAATTGTATGTGAAAGCAATGAAACATCAACATTCAGTTTAGGAAATTGGCAATTTTACTGTCAAAAGGTTCACTGAATGTGGCAGTTGAACTCTACCTATGATGCTGGGTCCTTCCACCTGTGTCCTTACTGCATGTTTCACTGTATTTTCATAGTTTGCCTAACTAGTAGGTGTGAAGGACATGAACATTTCACAGAAGAGTCTCTTCCTTATCCCTTATATAAAGCAGTTGAAGCACTTCAAGTCAACAGTAGAAATCTTTAAAAAGGAGAAGTAGACAAATAAATACAATGCAACAGCAGAGCTGCAGTTTAGTTTTTAAAGTAACCCTTTGAGAAACTTATGAGATTGTGGTGTATGAGAGGTAGGTGGTGGTGGGCTGATGAACTTGATGAAAATACCTTTTTACTTTTAAAACATAAATAGTATTTGGAAGCAGCAGAAACTAGTTTTTCCAAATCATTTGACTGTGGGACAGTTTATTTTGAGTTTTAGAGAAAAGCTCCTAATACGAGGAGCTTCTCCTGTATAACCACTCAGCTATGGTTCCTCAGCTATAACCACTGAAGATACTTACTCTGAAAGGCTAGGGTGTAGTAGAAACAATTGCTTTATCCTTGTGTATTACTAGGCAAAGCAAAAAAAGTTTGTTTTCAAGTGTTCAGAATAGTGCTGAGTGTTCCTTCTGCCTTTATTCCTACTGCAGCTAGCTTATTTACCTACCATCTCCTAATTTCTTCTATATAATTAAACATAACTAAAGTTATATTTAGCATAACTTTATAACTTCTTTAAAAAGTTATATTAAATTGTAAATTATGTTGAATAAAATTTGTTCATAATTGTTTCCAGACAGGACAACAGTATAGACTCAACCTCTTCTCTGAGAGAAGACAGCAAGCTGGATGGTCAGGAATCAAAACAAGGTATGCAGTAGAGAAAGCTGAAATTTTGTTTTCTTGATGTTGGTGACTAATTCCACGTTACTCTCAACTCTATTGTGAACAGTAGCAGCAATCACAGAAATATCCTCTTAGAAATCAGCTGGTGTAGGGTTACAACTTCCTCCCTGGGCACAATTCCAGAAAGGGTGATGGAAACTTTGAAGGAGACATTGTAGGAACTTTGACTTCTTAATTCTGTAGGAATGGAGAGGTTTTTTTATGATTAGAAGCAAATTGCAGCTCTTCAAAGTTTGCAAAGTTTTTGCAAGGCTCGTTTGGCTCTTCATATCTAGTTTTTCAGCTGAAGAAGAACTTCAGTCATTTAAGTTTCTTGAAATGTAGGTGATTGCTAGTACTGCTATTAACTCTTTGCTGAGTTCTTTGGGTGTTGGTTTTATTTTACACTGAGGTGATCACACAAGTCTACCGTACTCTGTTTTTGCATTGATAGAATTAAATTGTAATAATTGTTTCCCAAAGGATTGCTTGTATTAGTCACTTCGTTCAGCCTTGATATATACCTTGCCTCGTTTGATTGTGCAGAGCTGAGGTCCAACAAAATGTTTGACACCAACCACTCTTGTTAACTGACATACTTTACTTGAAGTCAGTGCCAGTGGAAGTACATACTCACATCTTTGAATCCCTGAGGATAAACATTTGGTCTTGTGTACTTTCTCTTTTAAAATGCAAAAACATAGTGGGTGAGACATTCAGGTACTACAGTGACTGGCACAAAAAAAAGATGCAAAGGCAAGTAAGTTACTGGTGTACGTCCTTCCTACACAAGGAAACAGTATTTTTAACCTGCAGCAGTATTTGTTTTATTCCAGTCATTAAATCAGCACTGCATAGTAAGTGCCAGTATTAGTTTGTGCATGAAGCACTAGGACTGTAGAGTTTGTGTCTTAGTCTGTTTATTTTCCTTGGGACTAGTTGTATGCAGAAACATCAGAAATAGTTTTTGCAAGCAAAGAATCTTGCAAATTCTTCTAAGCTTCAGTTTTCTTCTGCAATGTTCTGACATTATTCGTGTCTTGCCACTTCTATTTCACAATTCAAAATGCTTCAAGATGTCTTTTGTAATAACTTTGTGAAACATGTTCTTTTCTGAAGAAGTTAGTGAAAGGAATTAAATGAAGAAGAAAAGAGTCAAAACCATCAAAACTTCTAGGAGTGAGTTACTATGGCTTTGTGAGAAATCCTTTAAATGTCACTTGGTGTACTAAGTGGAGGGATCTTAGAACTGGCAGATTTCCTACAGTTTTCTTCCACTTTTGTGTTATCAAAGGAAATTGATGACTGTTGCAGGTGATTACATTGTTGGTTTTTATTGCTAAATCAACCAAAGTATCATGATGGCTTTAGACTGCAACAGTGCTCCACTCAAGATATTAGCTTGAAAGAGCTATTGAGTATATCAGTACTGGAGTGGTTTAGGACCACTTTTATCGTCTAAGGGGGCAGGTTCAATAAAGGTGATGGAAAACTGAATAGAGTTGCAGCAGGTGAACAGTTTATTACAGGGGGTTTGAATTAGGAAGTAGGGATAACCCACAGGGACCCCAGAGTTACACAGAGGAACACCCGACACGCAGGGAAAAAAAAAACACAAAAGGGAAAAAANAAATGGTTCTCATGCTGAGAGAAATGAGTGGAACTCACGCCACGAGGCCTGCGACTGAAGGGGAGAGCAGCTGAGGTCTTCTCTTTGCAACAGCAGCCGAAGAAGAACCCGGGGCGGGCCCTTGCCTCAACCTTTAAGCCTTCTCCTTCTCACGTGGATCTCGTTGTTTTCTTCCGGGCCAAGCTCTCTCTCCATTGGTTAGTGGTTAGTGGGCCTGAGCCCCACCTTGTTTTCGGTGTTTTCCCATCTAAGAATCACGAGGTTTTTGTCCCATCCGCCATCTTTTTTTTTCATGGCTGCAGTGCCTCGGTGAACCCCACAGTGCCACTGCCGCTTCTATTGCTAGTACGATGCCAGCATCGGCCCCCCATCATTGCCCAGAAACAGCAGGTTTTTGGTCACTTTGCATAAATTAAATCCAAATGCATGTGGGTACCAAGTAACGAATTAAAATGTTTAAAAAAAGAGTAACATTTTTCTAAAGCCTTACCTGTTTTTCCTGTGAAGTGGCAAAAACAATATTACTGAAAGGACTTACAATGTCTTTAGTATCAATAACTTTACCTTAATGTGCAAATGCATTATTCATTTTAAGAAGGAACCAATCCTACTCTTAAGTTTTCACAAATACGAAATGTAGTGAAGGAGTAATAACTCATGAGGCCAATGTATCAGAAGCAATGATCTCTTTGAAGCAAAATTGTGAGAACTTTTACTCATGTTCTTTTAAAACTTTTATTTTTTTGCACTGCCTCTTCTAAGTACATTTTTATAAATAGACCTTGACTTTTAACCACCGTTAAAATCCAAAACCATGTTCCCTGCTTTTAGTGGGTTAAATATATTTGGAATACTTGAGATAAATTCTGCACTGTTGTTCTATAAGAAAGTTCCTGTTAATTTTTAATGCTGTGCCTGACTACAATGTCCCATTGTCCTGGGTTGAAGTATATTCTATTTCCATCTCCGTGAGCTGTTGAAACCTGGTGAAGCAGTGTTCCTTGCCTCTTCCCTCTGTACTGTCTTCTGTTAATGGGCCATCAATGCCTCGCCCCATGATAACTCCCTCCTGAACTATCTCCTGTTAATAGGCCCATCAGGCCTTATCACACAACTCACCATCCCATTGTGAGATGCTTCGCCCAGAGGGAGGAACCATCCTGGATATAAGCTGAGACTCTGAACACCACACCAGCGCTTACCTACTGGACTCCCAGAGGACAAGAGCTACCGTTGGACTTTCTCACCCTTTTCTTCCTACAGGATCACCGCTTCAACGGAACTGCTTTGCTTGGACTGCTACCACCATAGAGTGTCAGGGTGTATTCTGACTTTTGGCAGTGTTCTTGTACTACTGCATTTATTTATTTCTTTTAATTTCCTTCTTTCTATTAAATTATAATTCTGTCTTGCAATCTCCCACTGGTTTGATTTCAAACTAGTACACCCATTCATCTTAAAATACATAAAATAGTTGAGAGTAATTTTTTGAAGTTTACGTAACAGTTAATAAACAGTAACAAATTTTACACTGCAGAAGCTTTGTTGTGATATAGAAACTTATGACATTTTAATTAGGAAAAGAGGTCATCTAACTTCATAGGATGGAATAAATTTTTCTGAAACTTCTGCTTTGCTATGTGGCATGTCCTTTCAAAATGGCACAAAAATGCATTAACAATTGCATAAATTGCATAAATATATTGTTAATTGCATTAACAATTGCATAAATTAGATAAACCTTAAAAGTTGGAGGATAAAAAGAAAAGGAATTGGTTGTCTTATAGATCTTTTTGCCACTCTTAATCTGCAGAGTAAGACTTTAAACAGAAATTATTCTTAAGTTGAAATTAAAACAGTGCCGTTAGATAACTTCTGTGATTGCTGTTTGTGTTACAGGCAAGGGAGAAGATAGTGATGTCCTCAGCATAAATGCAGATGCATATGATAGCGACATAGAAGGCCCATGCAATGAAGAAGATGGCCCAGATGTGCAAGAAAACACTGTCAGAAGTGGAGCTGGTCAGATAGATGATCTTCAGAAGGACATTGAGAAAAGTGTGAATGAGATACTTGGATTGGCAGAGTCCAGCCCAAAGGAGCCCAAAGCAGCTACCTTAGCTGTTCCTCCATCAGAAGATGCTCAGCCATCAGCACAACAGCTGGAACTTTTGGAGCTCGAGATGAGGGCCAGAGCTATTAAGGCTTTGATGAAAGCTGGTGATGTAAAAAAACAGCCCTGAGATTGCTTAGATCTAATTTTCAGTATTTGTTTTGAAGAAGGTGACCTCTGTTGTCTTCAGTACTAAAAGTGTATTTGGGTTGGATATGACACGTCTCATCCAGACCATGTTGTGTATCCTGACTTGTAGTTCATTGGTTTTGTTGGCTTTTGTGTGCTGCTTCCAGGATATGAACAAACAGAGGTTGATGCTTCCCTGGGATGAGATGTCCTATGCCAGGTGCCTGGTGCTCTACAGAAAGGTTGTTTTAGCAATTTAGAATCATAGAAAGGTTAAGCTTGGAAGGGATTTGTGACTGCAGGTTTCTCCTTGGGGCCCATCTCGTTCATAATGTAGATATTCTAGTTAAAATGAGTGATAATTAAAGGAATACTTAATTTTTTGAAATTTGAATTCCTAAAGGGAAGGATTTTTACCTTTCAAATAAATAGATTGAACATGTTGTTTTCAGAGTTATGAGTTAAGTGCCTGAAAGAGAGAGCCAAGTTTTTTACACTGTCTTATAGTTTTGTCACTTTTGTCCACAGTTTATCTTCTGTGTTTAACAAATAAAGAAAACAAGAGGTTTTTCTTGACTATAGAGCTTTTTTTTTGAATATTTGGCATAATATTTAGGAAATCAAAGATTTGAGAAGACCTTGAGCTTTCAACATTCAAATGATGTAGTCATTTCATGTACTCTGTAAGTAGGAAAATCCACTTAATGTCAGGATGGTTTTTTTTTGGAAAAGGCATTTAATTTATATATGAGGTTTTAAAATAAAAATTCTGTTTTATCCATTTCAAGAGTATTTTCCTGTAAGTGAAATGAATTTTAGGGTTAATTTTCATGCTCTAATATCTTACAATAAATCTAATTATTTTAGAATTTATTTTTTTTTAGAATTAGTGCTGCTAAGCAAATGCATATTAAAATATTTTTATGATGGTTTACACAATTTTTTTTAAGGGTATGAAGTTTGGAAATGTAGTCTTTAAGTAAAATGATATATATTTTTACTCCTGATCTTTCCTTGGTTGATACTTAGAAAGCAAATTATATACTTTGCAATAGCAGCTTAGGTAATTTCTACATGCTATTTGGTAATACTACTTGGTTTATTCAGATGTTACATCTTGAATTCTTTTTCAAGGTTTACAATTTTCCTTTTCCTTTCTAACCTTTTCTTTATTTCCCTTTATTCTCTACTTTCCCTTTTACTCTGTTTCCTTTTAAATCCTTTTCTACCTTTTCCTTTTCTCCATTGGTAGTCAAGTGCATTGTTTTCAGTAGAAAGCTTCTTATATATTTCTTAAAGTATGATTGATTTCCTCTGAAATCAACCGTGTTGTAAAATATTAGTACAGTGAAAATTTGATTGTAAACAAAAAGCTTCATTACAAACACAGGAGAAAATTTCAGTAACCATTCACTAAGTGATGGCAGTGACCTGACAAAAGTATACATGACTGTAAAATTATTCATGGCAACATTTTTCTGTTATTTTTTAGGAAATAGAGGGTGTAAGTTAGAATATATGTACAATTCAAATGGTAATTTTACTGTCTCAGAAACTGCTTGTTGACCTGGTTTGGACACTAGGGGGTGCTACTGAGGAACAGGAGACTCATAAGAAAGACAACAACCATAGTTTATTATCTATGGGCAATGAAGTGTATAGGAACCACTGTAAGAATAAACAAGTTACAGAAAGAATGACCCGACAATAATACGCATTGTTAGGTCATGTGGGAGGAAAATTAGAGAGGCAAAAGCCCATCTCGAACTTAAACTGGCCACATCTGTGAAGGACAATAAGAAGTCTTTCTATAAATATATTAATGGTAAAAAGAAGGGCAGTAATAACCTCCACTCTTTATTGGATGTGGAAGGAAATACAAACGCTACAGATGAAGAGAAGGCAGAGATACTCAATGCCTCCTTTGCCTCAGTCTTCAGTAGCAGGTGAGATTGTCTACAGGACAATTGGCCATCTGAACTAGCAGATGGGGTCAGGGTCCGGTATAATCCCCCTGTATTCCAGAAGGAAGAAGTTAGAGACTTACCGAACTGTTTGGATCCTTATAAGTCCATGGGACCAGATGAGATCCACCCTTGCATGATGAGAGAGCTGGCAGATGAGCTTGCTAAGCTGCTCTCCATCATTTATCAGCAGTCTTGGCTCACAAGTGAAGTCCTGGATGACTGGAAGCTGGCCAATGTGACACCCATCCACAAGAAGGGCCGGAAAGATGATCTAGGTAATTACAGACCTGTTAGCCTGACCTCGGTACCAGGAAAAGTAATGGAGCAGATAATCCTAGGTGCAATCATGCAACACCTGCAGGATGACCAAGGGAATAAGGCCCAGACAGCATGGTTTTAGGAGGTATAGGTTTTGTCTGACCAACCTGATCTCCTTTCATGACCAAGTAACTCACCTGGTGGATGAGAGGAAGGCTGTGGAGGTAGTATACCTGGACTTCAGTAAAACCTTTGACACAGTCTCCCATAGTATAGTCCTGGAGAAGCTGGCAGCCTGGGGATTTGACAGGAGCATTCTGTGCTGGGTTAGGAACTGGCTGAATGGCCGAGCTCAGAGAGTGGTTGTGAAAGGTGTCACATCCAGTTGGTGACCAGTCACTAGTGGTGTCCCTCAGGGATCGGTGCTGGGCCCTGTTCTGTTTGATATCTTTATTGATGACCTTGATGATGGGATTGAGTCCTTCATTAGTAAGTTTGCAGATGACACCAAGCTCAGAGCAGGTATAGGAGGGTAGGAGGGCCCTGCAGAGGAATCTGGACAGGCTGGAGAGATGGGCAGATTCCAATGGAATGAAAAAAAAAAGCTGTGTTTTTTTAGAGTCTTAAATCCGAGGTCTGAGAGCTCTTCGGAGCCCTCCCCTAATCCTCACTCACCACAGTTGCGGTGGGGGACCGAGAGCTTCGTGTTGGCTCTGACAGCGGCAGGGACATGGGTGGGTGGCACAGCGCTGCTGTGCCCGCCCCCTCCCCTTCCCCGGCGGCAGCTCGCAGTGGTGCGGTGGGCTCCCACGGCTTCCCCCAGCCCCATACAGGCGGGGAGCACCACTCGGTCCCGGCTGGCGCTGTGTGGGGTGCGCAGGACTGCTCCGGCTGCTTCTGGCTGCTTCTCCGTTTTTGCTCAGTGGGTGGCCCCAGTCCCTGCTACCTGCGGTGGGCTCTGGCAGCAGTGGGGCGGCTGGTAGGGTTGCACGCCGCAGCACAGACAGCCTGCTGGTCGTTCCTTGCCGGCGGTGCCCTGGCTGGGATCTGTGTGGGTCCTGGCTGCAGCAGGCACCTCTGCAGATGGCCTGGCTGCCTGCGGCAGGTCCCTGCAAGCAGCAAGTGCCTGCGGCGTGGGGCATCAGCCTCGGGAGTGCCCCGGCACCTGCAGTTGGTGGCGTGGGTGGCCCCGCAGGGTCCCTCCTGCAGGGGTCCCTGGGATGGCGGCGAGCGCCGTGCTGGCGGTGGCTGCATGGAGGAGCGGTGGCTGCTCTGAGGGTGCCGTGGGTAGCCCGCGGCCAGTAAACATGGTGCCTCCAAGCCCCAAACACAGTTTTCGGCAGAAACCGCCATTTTGCCTGAAGTGAAGACCCTGGAAGAGAGGTGGAGCCTGGCTCCGGTGGCCAATCAGAGGATGGTTTAGCCGGGAAGAAGACAGCGAGATTTGCGCAACACCTGGAGGGCTTAAAAAGGCTGAACACGGAAGTCCTCCCTCTCTTCAGCTCCTGTCGAGCTGGGGACCAGCGTGGCCCCTCTCCTCCTGGCTTCCAGACCACGCGGCTTGGCTCCGCCCACCTTCATCGACACCAGAGCCAAGCCAGCATAATCACAAGTGAAAGCTTCCCCGAGGGCCTCCCCGGGGTGGGGGGTGCTTTTCACTTCTTTTGTATTTTGCAGAGACTTCGAGGGCCAGGAGTGATACCATCAGAGAGAGAGAGAGGTGCCTCTCTTTTCCTTTCACTGTTTTTCTTGGCCAGCCACCTGGCCTTTGAGAAGCAGTCTGGGGTTTTTTGTTTGTTTTCTACGTGACTTTGTCAGGTGTATTTTTGTGTAACGTCTGGGGTTCCCATAAGTTGTTTTTTGTCCTTGGTTGGAATGTGTTCAGAGAAGGGCAACAAGGATGGTGAAGGGGCTGGAGCACAAGCCCTATGAGGAGCAGCTGAGGGAACTGAGGTTGTTTAGTCTGGAGAAGAGGAGGCTCAGGAGTGACTTTATTGCTGTCTATAACTACCTGAAAGGTGGCTGTAGTCAAGTGGCGGTCGATCTCTCAGGTAACTGGCGACAAATCAAGAGGACACAATCTCAAGCTCCATCAGGGGAGGTTTAGACTTGATATTAGGAAGAAATTTTTCGCACACAGTGTGGTCCGCCACTGGAATGGGCTGCCCAGGGAGGTGGTGGAGTCCTCAGCCCTGGAGGTGTTAAAGAGTAGGCTGGATGAGGCACTTGGTACCATGGTTTAGATGACGGGCTGTTAGATTATAGGTTGGACTTGATGATCTTTAAGGTCTCTTCCAACCTTGTTGATACTGTGATAACAAACTATGCTCCTCCGCTGGCTGCTGGGCTGTGGAGCAAGGAAAGGAAGGAAGGCTGTGGACGGTGCTGGTCCCACTCTAGAGCTGCTGGAAAAAAATCGATAGTGAAAGGAACCCCGTGGGGACCCAAGAGGAGAGAAATACCATGACTCCTGTCACCTCCATGTGGTTCCCTGCTGGTACTGCCTTAGCTCCAGTGACACCACATCACAAGTGACCAAAAAAGAGGGAGCCTAAAAGAGCAGCCATGTTTCTCTCAGCAGCGCAAGGAAGCCAAAAGAGGGGAGGGACTTCAGTGTGTCCTGCTTTTGTGGGCTGTCTGTTCTTGGGTTTTCTCACGGTCCTCTTCCTGTGCATGCTCCCTCCCCATCAGATGGCAGTGCTGGTTGCCGCCTCCTCTCCGAGATTTCACCATGAGGCAATATGGCATTCCTGCCAAAATGCCTTGCGGCTGCACTTGCCAAAACGAGAGTCTGCCACCACCCTGCCAGCACCATGGGCACCCAGGCATCCAATGATGCCATCTGCAGGGTGGTCAGTGCAGCCATAGCGCCTGCTGCCCTGTCGCCATGCTGCACTGTGCGACCGGCCACAGGGTGACACCCCTGGCCGTGGCCCTCGATGCCAGAGCGGGCACTGGCCGCAGGTCAGTCCTGCGCCTGCTGGGCCATTGGTGATTGGCACGTGGGACTAGGGTTCAGCCATCCTCACCTGTTTCCTCCTCTCAGAAAAATGAAAACAAATTTTAAAAGCCAAAACCCCACTCCCCCCTAACATAAGAGACAAACCCCTTCCTAACCCACAACACTTCTATTGTCTTGGGTTAATTTCATTTAGCTGTTTAGTGAACTTGCAATGTATTTGAGTCCGGAGAAACAAAACAGTAATTGGAGAATGACAGCTGGCAAAATCTTGATGTTCTGTCTTATTTGTAAAGCCAAAGGCTGGTGGAGCTGTGTTAGACTTCAAAAATACGTTTTATTGCTGCAATACTGAGGGCCTTAAGGCACTGGATACCTCACTTTGCCTACTGTGGAAATGAAAAAGCTCACCTGGAAGGGCATTTTCTATGTCACCAGAAGAACTGATACAGCCACATGTAATTGCAGTTGTTTGGCAAGACAGACATTTAGTTCTGAACTGAGATTCAGTTTCCTGTTTGTTTCTCAGGTCACCTTCAGAAGTTCATTTTGTAGTGTGTTGTTAAAAGTTATTATTTCAACGTCTATATCAAGAAGTTGCATATGCTGACTTTAATATGTAATGTGACTAAGAGGAAACAGGTTTACTGTGCATATGATAAAGTTTTGTAATTACAGCCTAATTAATTTTGAAATTAACAGATGAGAAGGATTCCAAGAAGATTAAATTAAGCTGTTTACAAAAATAAAATAAAATCCTATGAGATACTTAATGTGTTTGATTATACAAGTGCTAATTCATTTTTAGGATATTGTACTATGGCTGCTTTGGTTAAAAAAAGATCAGCTAATTTACATGGACTCTTGTACTGATTAGTATTACTGAATAGTTAAAAAAAAAATCTAATTTAAAATATTTATTATACAACTGTTTAGCTTTTCCCTTTTAAATAACTCTGCAGGGTTTTTTTCCTCTGAAAAATAAATTTATTATTTCACTTTGAAGAAGAGGCAATTTGTATGTTAAGTGAAGTAATGAATTTTTTATGAAACCTTAAAATAATGTTACTGGGTTTCGATCATTTTTTTTGGGAAAAAATGTTATATACTGGGTGTTGGTCAGCATAAAAAAGATCTTGATCTTATCCTAAACTGCAACAAAAATATTTTCTAATGAATTTTGGCCGTCCTCATAGATAAGGCACATTACTTTTTTGAGGAGGAGTGGGGTTGAATGCGTTTACATTAGGAAAATAAAAAGACATGACTCCAGAGAGCCGAAAGTATTTCCTTCTGTTCAGAGGCTTTGCTTTGATTTCATAGAGAATAATAGTTAGACTTCAAGATGCCAGTGTTGAGAGATGAATCACAAGCCTTACCTCAGAAAATTATTATTTCCATTTGTAACCCTCTTTTCATTGTAGTATTTGCTCTCAAAAATATTTTGCTTGAAAGAGCTGATGCCACAACTTTTTTCTAAGCTCTGTTATAAAATATGTTCTTTGCTGTTTACAATCATTGTAATTGTTAATTGCAGTAAATGAAAGTTTTGATCACTGATCAATTTCAGATAGCTTCTAAGTGTATATAAAAGGTAACACATAGGGAATCAAATAGCCTATGTAGGTGATGTAAGATGCTGTTGCTCTAAGTGGTTTCTGTCAAAGTGCCACGCTAAAGATGAGCAAGTTCAGCACTGCACCCTGAGTCGCCATATGTGTCAGCTGAGTACCACTTTCCTGAAGCCCTGTCTGTATTTGAGGGAGCATGGTTTCAAACAGCAGCCACTTTAGGAGAACCTTGTAATGGGAAAAAACATCTTTTGACCAGCTGATTCCTTGCATGGTCCAAGCTTTAAAGATTGTAAATGGTTGCTTGGTTATGACTATTACTCTTAAAAATATTACTTTACAAAAGCAGTTTCTTTTTGTGAACAAAGAGGGCCAACAGCTTTCTCAAAAGAGCAACTGGAAAATGGTTTTGTGTACATGAGTGCATAGTAAGTAGTTTCATGGCATTTTACATGCCCATTTTATCAGCACTGATTCAGCTTTATGAGATCACTGATGATAGCAATATGCCCTTTTCACAGAAGATAATTGAAGATTAATTGTGAAATAAGCTCTTTAGTCAGAAAGGGAGGTGAGGTGGTTAGTCAATGCAGAAATATAAAGAAAACCAGCATAACTTTAGGATCATATACACTAAATTAAAAACTGATTATGAAGTCCTTCAATTTAGTCCCAGTAATATTAACATTCATATTTATCGCAAAGTCAATCTACAACATAGGGAGAGACAAAAAATGTTTGCCTTATTTATGCCCAAATATAAATGTTAAAATATTAGATTTCTTTTATGGGGAGAAGGAAGTCTAGTCTCATGTTTCATGGGGCTTTTTTAACATTTATATATTCTGTTTACATATTTTAATATTAAAGGTGAAGAGAAATCTGATGCTTTTAAGATGGTTTAGCCACATACCACTTAATCAACCTGATGGTGTAGTCAGACAGGGAAGGATTCCGAAAGTTTACATCTAAATATTGTATGTTTATTGTATTTTACAGCACAAGTAATAATGTAAATAAAACCAAAACCCAAACCAACAACAACAAAAATACCAAACAAATAAAACACACACACACAAAGAAAATCTAATGTTCGTTTGTTCATTCAGTGAGTGGGTCATTGTTTTCTTAAGCCCTTGGGAAACTGTGATTTTTTTTTTCCATGGGATCTCTTGATTATTGTCAGTCTCAAAATTGAATTTTTGTCTTTTGTATCTAACAGTTCTTCACAGTTGTTCTAGATTAATATATTGCACCATAAATTGTCTAATTTATGCTCTTGTATTCCATTTACCATTTTCAAACACAAGTCAATCTTCCTTTACTTAAAAAGTCTCAGCTTTACTTACCTGAATACTGGGTGCAGTTCTGCATGATTGCATTGAAGGCATATCTTTGGGAGTGGAACAAATGCAGACAAAGTCTCTAAGATCACCAGAGAAATACAGGACATGGGTCATGACTTAGAAAAGCTTCTTTAATCTAAGTATGTTGAAACTAGCTTTAAAGGCAGACAGAAATAGATTACTGGAAAACACATTTATGTTGAATATGAATGCTGGTGAGCAACTATGCATACATTTTGGTTAGGTACTTGTTTCCAGGCTGCCTCCTTGTCTCCTCCTTCCTCATTTGTTTATATGACTATATAGAAAACCAAATCAGGAAGCTCATTTAAGCAGGGAATCTTGCCCATGCACTTTTCCTAAACTGAAGTAGCATCCTGTTTGAATTTACTATGTTAGCATAACAGAATGAGTAGTGAAAAAACAACTGTTGAAAATGGTGCTGGATTGTTTTACATAAGGGATACCCCAGGTTCTTCCAGTCCTTAAGATGTGAGGCATCACAATTAATGTCCATGATTTAATTCCCTCTTTCTAAAATGATGTAGACCTTCATTTGTTAATGATGGGTTAACTGCTTCAAATGTAAATTATTTTAGCTATTAAATTTTCCAGTATGCATACTTGATTATTGGTATGTTTTGGGGGATTTTTTCTTAGTTTTTTTATCATTTTGATTGTTTTGTATGTGTGGTTCTGTCTGTTTGTTTTTGTGGTTTTGTTTTATTGTTGCTTAGTTAGGATTTTTTTATTTCTGTGAGATCTATGTAATTGTTACCTGGTTAAAGTTAGTGCCTCATCACTGTATGTGTGCTAAACCTTTGGACTGCATCTACACTAGGGGGCTGTGTTGCTTTAACAATGTCTGTTTCAAAGAGTGGTATACAAAGAGCAGAGCCCAAACAGTATAAAAACTTGTAAGCAGTACTTTTCCCTACATAAAAAAAAAGTGGATGGGAGCAGAAGGTAAAGAGCAATGACTTGCAAGGAAATTTTATTATCTGTGTACTTTGATGCAAAGTTGAAGTGATACTGTCATTGTCATAGGAGTAGAAAGGCTGAAACTGTTAACACTAGTTATTTCAGTCCTAATGTGGTATTTCAGACATAGGATGTGTAACCTAGTTAGCTGGAATTTGGAACAGGTAGGTTGTTCTTCATCATGATTTAGCATCTATAGCATTTTCTTCTCCATAAAGGGGATTTTCTGTACCCTGCATATGGCAGTGCTTCAGGTTTCATCTCCTATGTCTTTGCACTAGTTACCATATCAGTATGGGTTGTAAGACTGTTCTGTTACAAATAGAGGCACTCCTTAAAATATCGTTGTAGGAAGCCCTCTGTTCTATATCCCAAGAAAAATTAAGATGAATTATTTGATATCTTCTCCATCTTGGTTTCCAGGCCCCATCAGGACATTGGGATAGAGGTGTACTGGAACTGGAATGGATGTAGTATTGGAATATTAACTGAAGGGACATCCTGGTGTTGTTAAAGTAGGTAATGTCTTTTCTGTCCTCAATTTCTACTAACCCCTTTAAATGCCTAGTGGATCTAAACAATTCTATTAATGTATTGCCTTCTTTAACTGTATAAAAAAGGTATTTTAAAGAAACTGTCTTAGAGAATTTATGTTTATACTGAAATGCTATAGAAGTATTAATATTGTTCCAAAGAAGTTAAAAGAGGCAGCATCTCCCATAGTAAGGGCCCATTTGGGCAATATAAATTCCCTTCAAATTACTGAGTCTGTTCTTTTATATTGTTTGGACACCTCAGAAGAGCTGGAACCCCTATAAAGAGTAAGGTATCAGGATTCAGGTAAAATTTAGGCCACTCAAATGTTGCATCTTACCAAATATTAATGTTATGTCACAAAATACTAGAGTTTCCTCGGTTGATTCACTAACTAATCCGCTATTTTTTTCAAACATGCAAAAGTCATATCTCGTTTGCAGGAGAGACCATTGCAAAGATTTTTGTGGTTTTATTGTTCATAGGGTTTACCCCCATACACATCTTGGCATAACGATGTTTATCATAGGTAAATTACTCTTATTTGGTGAAATGAGCTGCTACAGGAATTAGTAGGTCATGGTTTTACTAAATCTCTTGTTGGTGAATTTTGGTTCTGTAGGATGAACAATGAGGTTCTGTGTGGTGGTTTAAGACCACTGTTTTTCACTAGGGGTGCACTCAATAGTGACAAGAACACTGAACAGAATTTGAACAACAGGGAAAACAATTTATTCATCTAAGGCTCAACCAGGAACAGAATATGGGAACCCCAGACTTAACCCAAAAGTTACACCCGACAAAGAGTTACACGAAAGGGAAAGGGAATAAAAAAAATAAAAGGAAATAAACAAACTGCTTTTCAAAGGCCAGACAGGCTGGCCATGGAAAAAGCAGGGGAAAAGGAGGCCGCTTCTCTCTCTCTGTCTCCCTCTGATGGTAATCACTCCCAGACCTTGAAGTCTCTGCAAAACACAAAAAAGTGAAAAGCATCCTCCCCACCCAGAGACGCTACTTGGGAAAGCTTTCCACTTGCGATTGTGTTGGCTTGGCTCTGGTGCCGATGGAGGTGGGCAGAGTCAAGCCGCGGGGCCTGGAAGTCAGGAGGAGAGGGGCCGTGCTACTGCTCCCCAGCTCACAGGAAGCCGAAGAGAGGGAGGGCTTCTGTCTTGAGGCTTTTTAAGCCCTCCAAGTCCTGCGCGATTCTCACTGTGTTCTTCCTGGCTTTGCCCTCTTCGGATTGGCCAGCAGTCTGGGCTC
Source organism: Serilophus lunatus (assembly GCA_013399895.1). Taxonomy (NCBI): domain Eukaryota; kingdom Metazoa; phylum Chordata; class Aves; order Passeriformes; family Eurylaimidae; genus Serilophus; species Serilophus lunatus. The sequence continues at coordinate 150,739 of VXBA01000215.1, forward strand.
CACCTCTCTTTCAAAATCTTCGGTTCCAGTAAAATGGCAGTTCCCGCCGAAAACTGCAAGCCTGCCACTTGTAGGTGCCACGTTTCTCCAGCCGCGGGCTGGCTGCGGCACCCTTGGAGTGCCCACCACCCCTCTGCGCGGCCACTGCTGGCGTGGGGCCTCGCCGCCGCCCCAGGGACTCCCACAGGAGGGAGTCATGGGACCATGGGGTCACCCATGACCCCCTGAGGCAGCCGCCGTGCCCACCGTGGGCACTGGGATGCCCCCCGGGGCCATGGGACCCTCCGCTGGGCTCCCTCATGGTGGTGCAGGACCAGCATGGCCGCTGCCGACCACTGACTATGGCCGCCGGGGTACTCCTGAGGTTGCTGCCCCGCACCTGTGGGCACTGGGGCACTGCTTGCAAGGAACGACCAGCGGGTGTCCGTGGCGGGGCATACAACCCCTGGCAGCTGTCCCTGCCGCTGCCAGAGCCCTCTGCAGACACCAGGGATCAGGGCTGGCTGCTGCCTGGGGGGGACAGGGAGCAGCGCCACTTGTGCCGACTCTGTGCTGCGCTGGTCCACTCCTGCCCCTTCCCCCGGCGCTGCGACCGTGTCCAGGTGCGCTCCGTGCCGGCGAGGGACTTGAACTTTCTGCAGCGCGGCCACCACTGCTGAGAAACGCCGCTGCTGCTGGCACTGCTGAGCCAGCGGTGAAGGCACACGCGCAGGAGCAGCGCCGATCTGAGCCCAGTGCCATGACTGGCGCTTGCAGACAGCCGCCCTCGGACGGCGCCTCCTGCCTGCCGCCGCCGATCCACTCGCCCATCTCTGTGCCGCCGCTTAGGGAACCTGCATCTCCGCTGCTGTGCCAAGCTCCCAGTGAATCTCTGCTAAGAAACTGTGGGGAGACGGCTGGGGCAACCCTGCCTTCGCCTCTCCCGAGCAGGAGAGAGAGACTGGGCAGGAACATGGGGCTGCCTCAGCCCCCTCACCCCAGCCTAGGGGCAAGGGGATGAAGAGCCTGAGCTTTCTTTTTCAGGGAAAAGAAAACAAAACACCAGGGTTTACAACAGAACAGGGAGCAAGCGAACAGTTTAAAACAAAACACCCTTTTTCCTCCTCCCTCTCCCAAGACCCCCCAGGACCCTCCCTCCAGAAAACCCAGCACCCCCCTCCCAAACCCCCACACTCTGCAAGCATGTTTACAGGCTAGTAGGTCATTCTAGACTTGCTGCAGAAAAAAAGGTAGTGCTTCTATTTTCACTTTTTTTCACTAAGTATCAACTCACCAAATTGAGAACTGTGGTCTGAGAAAAAATGGCAGCTGCTAAAGCTGCTAGGGTATAGTGCAAGGTTATCATTGAAAGCTATAGTCAACTCAGCAGGCAGTATTTGACTTAGCTGTTGTGTAACCCAAGTTAGAACTGCAATTCAGACTGTCCCTTTAATCTTGGAAAAGGGTCTTGGATAGAATAATTTATTGTTACTTCGGCAAAGATACCTATTAAGCAAGTCTCCACATGCCAAATTTTCTACAGACTAGTAGATTTTAGATTTATATTATTTATGTTTTATATATGTAATATTCATAAGAAACTCTTTCCATGTAAATAATATGATTAAGTGAAGAACAGAGAGACCTATGAAGAATAAAATTTCTGTTATCTGCCCTAATAATTCGTTAAACAAAGGTTATGTATGCAGGAGGAAAGGCAGTACTGAACTTCATGGGATTGTTTTTGCTCTTTGGAGCTCTCTGTTTTTTTATTGCTAAAATGTTGCAATCAACACTTTGTCTAACTACTTAATTTCTTTTTTTCTTTTCCTCTCTCTACAACTTTTATCTTTAGCTACTGAATAAGATTAATAATCCCCATACCTTAGCCTCAGAAGTTTAATAAAAAAAAACTTAATTAAAAAAAGAGAAGTACAATAAACCCGAAGGGTTCAGCTGTAGCACTGCACATTCATGTATTTCTTCTCATTTGTTGTGTGTTTTTAAAAATTGAGGTGGGGAGAGGGCTGGAACAGAACTTCAGATTTTTACTTAATTTAACTAACAGCATGTGCTGATAAGTAATTAATAACAGTGACAGAGTGACTAAATAAATTGGTTTCCTCAAGCAGTGATTTATTCACTGTCTTTTATTGCCATCAGGTTAAGTGACAAATTCTTTTTGTCAGCCTAAAGGAGAAATGTTCGATAGTGTAACAATGTTTTTTTACTTCCAGGCACAGCAGCCTTTTAAATGTATTGAATTAATATAAATAGTGTCTTGGTTCAAGACAATGTATTCCAGAGGGTGGGGCCTACTGGTGTAAAAACACCTTCCTCTAATATTTAAATTTGAAATCAAGAAGCTCTGAGGCAAAATGTAGATAAAGGAAGTAATAATTCTTTACTCTCTCTCTGTCACTCTCTAATAAGATGATCTCAAAGGTCTTTTCCAGCTGTAAGGATTCTGTGATGCTCTGATTCTGTGAATTTTGGATAGATTCCCTTATCTTAATAGGCTTCTGCAAAACACTCATCATTCAAGCATAGGATAAATACAGACCATGTTCTTGCAAAAATTCTCTGCTGTCACACCTATATCCACTTATGGAACAAATCGAACAAATCGGTCAGCTTTACAGCTATGCACTATTTGAAATATTTTCTAGTTGATTATCATGTGTTATATACATATACATATATGTATCTCTCAAACTATCTATGGTGACTGGAAAACAAGAAGCTAAACAAAAGAACTAAAAATTGGCCTTTCTGGCCTTCCCATTGCATAGTCCAACAGCAAAGTGATAAGAGTAGTCTTGAAGGGATACTGCCAGACTGAAATTTATACCTTGCTATTATAAATAATAATAAAAATTTAAGTTAAATTTATAACTGCTATTATAACTTGCACCTATTATTCACACTTCATTTGTCTGTCAGTCACTGCATTCATACTTAAACTCTGCTCATTTTTTTAACTTGGTTCTTTTCAGGTTTTTGATTCTGAAGAGCCTAGTTGGTCTCAAAACCATTTTCCATCAAAGATAATTCCATGGGAGCTGGAAACTCTCCAAGGAGGGAGACCTCCTTGTCACAAAATCTAGCTGTCCTTATGGAGAAAAATCTTTCCCTTATCTCCAGACTCTCTGTCCTTGCTTAGGTTGTTGCCCAACAGGACACAGTAGCTTCTACCCAGACATGCCTCCAGCTCCATCGCCATTGCTGCTGGGATTCTGCCTGCATGGAACACAGTTGCACAGTGCTTCTGCCCCAAGTGCATGAGAGTCCTGGTGCACACTTCCTTCTGCATGCTCTACATTAGAGAGCACATTTATTATGTCACCCACTGTAGCATGTTCTCTTCTTCCACATAATACTCAATATTTCCAAATGACTATCCTACCATTCTCTATACCGTATGTATAACATGCATTTATAGATTATCAAATAAAGGAACTGCCTGAACAGTACTGTGCTTGTTCATACAGTAAGATGCCCTGACTCAATATTTCTTTTTCATTTGATGTATTGTTGTTATTAAAAATATTTCTTTTGCTAACACTCCTAATGAATGCGCTGCTGTCATCTTTATATACACTTTTCAGGGGCCATCTGCAAAGAATCAGAAGTAGGTTTCTAACTAGTTTATTAAACTACTCAAATTTGTATGCTAGTCATACTGCAAAATTCAATTGAAGGCTGAATTGTTTTGTCAAACTTAAGCCCTGCTGTTATTGCAGGTCTTCAGGTTTTTCTGACTATTTTCTGCTGTTTTCTTGTGGCTGAAGAGAAATAAGAGCATGCTGCTGCTGTTTCCTGTGTACTGATATATGCTCAATATGTATGTATGTATGTATGTATGTATGCATGTATGTATGTATGTACGTATGTATGTACATAAACAAGAAGCCTCTCTTTTTACCAGTAGATCAAGGCCACAAAAGCCATCTTTTGGAAAGGAATAACTGGATACGAGGAAAACAATATGGAAGACTGGATAAATGAGTTCACTGCACATAAATTCTTGCAGGAAAAATCAGAGACAACTCATGGCAAGTATTGATGAATTCAGTGGCTGTCAATGTTTTCCTTAACTAAACCTAAACTAAACATTCCATGAAAACCCACTTCTATTTTACTTGAAAGCTGAATGGACTCATGGTTCTCTTCTGAATCCCCGCCTTTTGCTCAGACAGTTGGGGAGCATTGTAGATTCCACAACAAATTTTTTATAGCTGCTTAATATGAGTCTCTCTACAGGTGCAGTAGTGGAGATGGAGGTACATTTTAATTTATCCATTTGTAAACGGAAAAATTCTAGGTAAGGGCAGGAATGAGATTTGTTTATGTATTTTGATGAGAGGATGTGGGCCATAGAATTATTTTCTGCCACACAAATTCATGCCTAACTTTTTCAGAGCTAATAAAAGATTAAAACATGATTAAAACTCTTCTCCTGTGAAGACAATCTGAGACATTTCAGTCTGTTCAGACTCAGAGAAGGTTCCTGGAGACCTCATAGCAGCCTTCTAGTATCTGAAGGAGCAAGTCACAGAGGGACTCTTCATCAGGAAATATAGTGATAGGACAAAGAGGAATGGTTTCAAACTGAGAGTAGGTTTAGATTAGATATTAGAAGGAAATTCTTTATTGTGAGGTTGGTGAGGCACTGGAACAGTTTGCCAAGAGAAGTTGTGGATATCCCATCCATGGAAGTGTTCAACGCCAGGTGAGAGATCCCCACTGTACGGTCTTAATGAACAGTTGTATCACTGTAATTGCAGGGCAGTAAAATAAATAAGACCAGACATCTAGGGCAGAAACTCCTTAAACTGACATTTCCTCTGGGGCAGAACTCTGTGACACTGTCCTAACATCTCAAAGCTCTGGTAGTATGAAATTTAGCAAGGGCAAGGCTGGATTCTGCACCTGGGATGGGGTGCCTGCACCTGGTTGTGTCTTTACAGACTAGGGAACGAAAGGCACTGTGGAAACAGACATGGGGGGTCCTGGTTGATGGCATGTTGAATATAAATCAGCAGTGCCCTGGCGGCCAGGAGGGCCAACCGTGTCCTAGGGGACATCAGGCAAAGCATCACCAGCTGGTCGAGGGAGGTGATTGTCCCACTCTGCTCCACACTGGTGCAGCCTCACTTTGAATGTTGTGTTTTGGGGACCACAATATAAAAAACCCCATTAAGTTGTTAGTGTCCAAAGGAGGGCAACAAAGATGGTGAAGGACCTTAGGGAAGAAGCTGTATGAAGAGCAGCTGAGGTGACTTGGTTTGTTCCTTCTAGAGAAGAGGAATATGAGGGGAGACTTCATTGCAGTTTACAACTTCCTCATGAGGGGAAGCAAAGGGAAAGGTACTGATCTCTTCACTCTTGTGATCAGTGACAGGACTCAAGGAAACAGCATGAAGCTGAATCAGGGAAAACTTAGGTTGAGTATTAGGAAAAGGTTTCTCACCCAGAGGATGGCTGAGCACTGGAACAGGCTCCCTGTGGAAGTGGTCCCAGCACCAAGCCTGTCAGAGTTCAAGGAGCATTTGGACAATATTTTCAGGCACATGATGTGATTTTTGATGTGTCTTGTGCAGGGTTGGGAATTGGACTGATCATCCTGATGGTTCCTTTCCAACACAGTATATTCTATGATTCTGTGCTTCTAATACATATGTGCTTCATGGAACTGTACGTGTATCTATCATTCCTAATGATAGCTTTTAATGGAGAAATTGTTACATGCAGGAGCATGTATCATTTCTGTAACATATGAAGTTGCTACATTGTGGATAAATGGAAACACTGGAAATAATTTCTTCTTAGGTTGACCTGAGTGACAAAAGCCAGGACAGTAGAATGTAGACTTCGAGAATTCACAATTTGGAGCTGGAAAATATGTGCATACTTTTGACAGAGAGCCCATCCAGGCCTTGCGACACTATGCATAAGGGGCTTTGCTGTACCGTGGCAGGATGCACTCAACAACTTTGCAGCCTCTGTTTGTAGTGATGTTTCTTGTGCATTAATCAAAACAGAGAGGTATTTTTAGCAGAGCTATTACATGAATTAATATATAAGCAAGTGCAGGAGAAAGACAAGAAAATGTGCACGCTGTTTTGCTTCGGATATGATTTTCTCAAATGAATTGAGTTCAGATTATGGTCCTGGAATGGTGTCTGATCCTGTATCCCCTCAGTGGACCTGATTCTCATCTCAATGCAAAGGCAGATGTCCTGGCCCAGCTTCTCCCATCCTTGTCCTCAGAGAGGCACTAGCTGCCATGGCCCTGCTCCTTGGTGGGGTAATGGGATGGTCCTGACTGTCATGTCCTGCACTGCTGCTCCAGGGAACCCCCTCATGCTTCTAGTCCCCAGCAGTCACAGCCTCTGCAGTGCCATGGTAAACTTGTGACTTTTGCTTTACTTACCTTCTTCACTGACTTCACATGTGTTCACATGGCATGTATTAATGCTTATGCTTCAGAAGCATATTTTCTCCAAGGCAAAGGACATTATTGTGTATTAACATAAATACGAATTGACAAATTCTTCTGTTCCTGTCACAATCGTCTGAGAAATGTCCAGCATCCTCTTCCCATCTATTTTATGCCAAGCAGAATAATTGTTGAGACTGGGATCTGAAATATAGAGATTTCAAATGTCTTCTTCCAATCAATAAGTCTGATATCAGTCCACCCAGGACTAGATTAACTGATGTAGCTTCTTAGGTCTTTGTGGTGGTATGTTTGCATCCCAGGAAAGCCTGTAACCTTCAGTACACTGTCTGGCAGAAATACAGCATGTAAGGAGCTTTATAGTAAATGGGTCTCTTCATTCTATTATTTTTATCAATCTGTCTTTCTAATCTCCTATAAGTCTTTATTCTGGCCTAACTGATGCTTATGATTCCTTTACATTTAGTGTAATTTACACCTTTCACAAATGTAATATTTATTCTCTCTAAAAAACTATACAAGAAAGGCTTTAAATAGAACCAAGCCTGACAGGGTTCCTTTCCCATAAATATCTGGGTGCCTTTGAAAATTGATACAATCTTCTTTCACTTTTAACACTGCCATTCAGACTCTGTCAAAGTTTTATCTTTTATCCAAATAAATTTGAATGGGTTTTGAGGGAAGTTTTCTTAAAAATGCTGGAAGTTGTACCAACAGCCAAATACAGTTCATCTAGTCTCATGTTCCCTTTATTCCCTTATCTTAGAAGTTGAATAACAGGAAAAATGTTCATTTTAGTCATATTTTATCTTCAAATTCTCACTCTGGTGCTGCAACCAAGCAGACATGGAAATAAATCTCTGTGCCAGTGCAAGAAGTTGCTTTCTTAAAGCAGAGCAAAACTGGTGTTCCTGCTCTGAAGAACTGCTAGCGGAAAGAAATAAAATGTGCTAGAAATCCCCCATTCAGTGCAAGTAACAGGTATTTTGCATACAGAAACATCTGTATGGTAAACTGACTTTGCATTTTAGCCATCAGTTCTTGAATTTTTTTAACTTTCTACATATTTTTCCTCATTTTTTTCTCCTCCCATTGTTCAGATTTGCATGTATAAGGTAGTGCTTGGCAAGACTACTTTTTATGGTGGAAAAGCAGTATGAAACTGGTTAGCTTTTCTGTGAGGGAAATTTGAAAAAATAGTGAAACAGAACTCAAGCATGATGAATCAAGGTTTCCAAAATCTTGAAAATTACATTTTGTAAAATGTTTAAAAATACGTGAATTAAAAACATGAAATAATTTTTGTTTTTCTCACAATTAACCTTGGGCTGATGTCTTTAATCTTTTCTTCACAGATAGGAAAACTAAACGCTTACCTCTGAGATATGAACTTAAAATAAGAATTCCTCTGTGTTGCACGGCTCCAGGAGCAGAGGCTTTATCAAAAAACACCTTTTGTGATGTTTGTCATAAAATCACACATATTTCAGCAAGCTTGGCAGTTAATTCCTATAGTGCTCAGTCTCACATATCAATGTCACTAGGCTGTTATTGGGTAAATAAAGTTAGTGAAGATTCAGGAGAGAGGTATTTAAGGAAGTGGTTTTTCCATCTTACTCTTGCTACTTCTCTTTAGGACAATGTCTATCTTTTTTTGTCATTTTTTGCAGTTTTCTTGGTTTCTGCTTGCTCTAAGTGCTTTTTACAGACAGAAGTGCATTTCTATTAATTTAACCTCAGGATGAGTTGGACTGCCTGAGCACTTTTACTAAAGACACACTTGCCACCTTGACATTATAGCCTGTGGATCCCGAATAGTAAGGTAACCTTTCCTCTTTTCAGATTTCAAGCCACCTTCACTCTAAATTCCTTCACTTTACACTATCCTTGCTTTTATTCTGTTACCCTTACATTTTACCGCAAGCTTAAAACAACCTTTTATAGTAATGGCTCTTTCTCCCATGTTTTTTTTTTTTTTTACCTGCTTATTTTTCTTCTTGAACTTTTGTATCTCTGAACAGTTGTAGCAGTTTTGAACCCACTTTTATCACTAAGGGGCGTGCACAACAGAGATGACAGAAAACTGAACAAAATTAGCAGCAGGGGAATAGTTTATTACTTGGGATTCAAACTAGGGAAAAAGGAACAGCTTATGGGGACTTAAAATTTTACACAGAGAAACACTCAACATGCAGAAAACAAAAAAGGGAAAAAACTAAAAACCCCTGCTTTTCAAGCTAGGTGACTAGCCAAGAAAACAGAGAGAGGAGTAGGGAAGCCGTCTTTCTCCCTCCCTCTCTGATGGTGTCACTCCCAGCCCTCGAGATTTTCTGCAAAACACAAAAGAAGTGAAAAGCGACCCCACTCCCAGGACACCTTTGGAAAATTACTACTTGCTATCAAGCTGGACTTTGCTCCAGTGCTGAGGGGAATGGGTGGAGTCACACTGTGTGGTCTGAGACCCGGGAGGAGAGGGGCCGTGTGCTTCACGTCTGGATAGGAATCCGAAGAGAGGGAGGACTTCTGTGCTCAGCTTTTTAAGCCCTCCAGGTCTCGCGCGAATTTCACTGTCTTCTTCCCAGCCAAGATGTCTCCTCATTGGCCAGCGGAGCTAGGCTCCGCCTCTTTTCCGAGGTCTTCGCTCCAGGCAAAATGGTGGTTCCTGCCAAAGACCGCGTGTTCAGGGCTCAAGGCGCCATTTTTTTTACTGGCTGCGGGCACTCCGGGGATGCCCTGGTGTGGCTATTTGATAAGGGGGCTTTGGGCCTTGCAAGGGGTTCCATGGACTTTTTAGGGGGAAAGAGTGTGAGAGAGCCACTCACCCGTTTGTAAAATTCAGTTTCCCTTAAAAAGCTGTGGGGGAGGGGAAAGCTGGGATCGGGGCAGCCCTCTCCCAGAGAAGGCAGAGGAGTCGCCCCAGCCGTTCCCAGGGTGAGGACAGGGTAGCCCTCACTCCAGCCCGCCTTCCCTGGAGCCGGGGGCAGCGGTGGCTCTTTGTCCCCATACGGGCCGGGGGGCCGGTGGTGGCTCCTCAACCCCGCCTGGGCCGGGTGCAGCAGCAGCCAGTGCCGATCCCCTTGGCTGGGCCAGGATAGGGCGGCGGCGGCGGCAGCTCCTTGCCCCCCCAGGAGCGCAGGCTGGCAGTGATCATGGGGGGGGCACCCTGGGGTGGCCTGGGGGACTGTCTCGGGATGGCAGCGGCGGCTCCTCATCCCCCTGTGGACCCTGGGAGCACGGGCCAGTGGCATGCAGCCCAGGGCCATCTCGGGCTGCGCAGGGGGTCCCTCAGTCCTGGGTCAGGTGGCACAGGCAGCAGCCGTGGGGCCGGTCACTGGCTGCCGGTGCGCGTGGCCCTGGGACTGCCTCACGGCATGGCGGTCCTGGGCTGGCCCTGGCCAGGAGCCTGGACATGGCAGCTGCTTGTGGATGGCGGCAGGGGGTCTGGCCCAGGCACTGTATTGGCGCTGGGGCATCCCCGAAGGTGCCATGACTGTGAAAACAAAGATGGTGTGCGAGACCTGAGCTCGTGATTTCTTGGCAGGAAAACACTGGAAAACAACGTGGGGCTCGGCCCCGCTGACCAATGGAGAGATGGTTTAGCCCAGAAGAGGGCAACGAGATCCACGTGAAAGCTGGAGGGTATAAAAGGCCAAGGACAACAGCTGTCCCCCTCTCTTTGACTTCTGACCCGGGGGCGAAGCTCACACATTCTCTCCTCCTCACTCTGAGGGCCAGTGGTGTGACTCCACACATTTCTCTCAGCACAGGAGCGACTCCCAGCTTGAAAACAAGTAACCCTTTGTGGAGGTGGTGAGAAGGAGGAGTTTTTCACCTCTTTTTGTGTTTTTCAGAGGACCTGGAAGGGCCGAGGAGTGATACCAGCAGAGTGGCAGGGAGAGAGAGGGACAGCTTTTTCTACCCTTCTCCCCTGTTTTTTTTCAGCTAGCCATCCAGCTGAGAGAGAGCAGTTCCCTTTTTTTTTTTTTTTCCCTTTTGTGTTTTTTTTCTCCTGCGTGTCAAGTGTTCCTCTGTGTAATTCTGGGGTCCCTGTGGGCTGTCGCTTTTCCCTATTTTAAACCCCCTGTAATAAACTGTTCACCTGCTGCCAACTCTGTCACCTTTATTGAACCTGCTCCTGGACGATAAAAAGTGATTTAAACCACCACACGTGGAGTGGCTGCTACTGCTGCCGCCTCCAGGGATCTCCCGCAGGAGGGATCCCCGGGGCCGCTGGGGTGCTCCGCGGCCGTGCTCTTGGAGCTGCCAGCCGTGCTGGGACTAGGGGACCACTACCCACCATGTGTGGCACTGCTGGCCCTGGGGCCGTCCACCACTGGCTGTGAATTGCCACTGCCACGTGCTGCCACGAGCCAGAGCTGCCACCTGCGCCACTGTTGGGTTGGGAGCCACCGCTCGGCGTGGTACTGCACATGGTACCGGGCCAGCCACAGCCTTGCTGCGGCTTTGTTACTGTGCTCTCTTGCCGCCGCCGGAGCTGCACCACCCGCTGGGACCAGGGAACACCCTCAGCAAGTCCCTGCTTCGCTCCACGGCTCCACTCGGAGCCGGCACCGTTTTCGTTTGCTGTGCCACCTCGCTGCTGCCACTCCCTGTCTCGATCCAGGATGCAGGGAACAAAAGCGGCAATGGAGCTTCGCAAGTTTACAGACACCCAGATCCCAGCCCCCCTTCCCTTCTTAAAGAAAACAGGAATTTATACAGACAAGGCAAGTGGACACCCCTTACCTGAATCCCCCCTCAAACCCCAACAACAGTTCATCCATTGCTGTTGCATTGACTGCCCCTTCTTCTGCTTGCTTTTTCTCTTCGCATTCTTTCATTTCAGAAATGTTGGTTTCTGCTGTGTGTTAATTGTAGAGGTTCCCCCCAGTTGGCTTCTGCACACTCACTTTGCTTCCACCAGCACCTACATAAAGTTATTCTGCATTACTGAGAGTTGTTACTCACTTGACCAGCTCCATTTCTCTCTGGACTCCTAGTTACACTCTCTGAAATCACTTCTGTGAAGATAGAGGTGATGGGATTGCTTTGTGCTGTAACCTCTTTGGTGGACTTGACGTCACTGGTGTCCTGACCATTGCGAGCGGAACTGATGGGGGCAGGAATGGGGAGATACTAGTTATTACATGCTTTTTTGTTGAGCATGTACCTTAATTGGTCTGTTAGGGCTATTGTAGGTTGAGCAGGATTACAAGAGGTTACAGTAAAACAGCCAAAGGAGAGGAACAACACCTAGAGGAACAACAACCCCACATCTGGAGTGCTGTGCCCAGTCCTGGACTTCCCAGTAACAAAGAGGCATGGACATACTGTCCAAGTCTAGAGGAGGGCCACAAAGATAATCAGAGGGTTGGAGCACCTCTCCTAAGAGGACACGCTTGAATTGTCCAGCCTGAAGAAGAGAAGGCTTGGGTGTATAAATGCCTCATGGAAGAGGTAAAGAAGCTGTAGTCAGACTCTCTGCAGATGTGCTTGGTGACATAACAGGAGGTAATGAACACAAACTGAAAGACAGGAACATTTATTTAAACATAAGAAAACACTTATTTACTGTATGGGTTTTTGAGCACAGGACAGGTTTCTCAGAGTGGTTGCGGGCTCTCCATCCTTGAAGATATCCAAAATGCAGCAGCATACTCTCTGTAGCAACCTGCTTGTAGCTCATCAAGGGAGCTAGGCTAGATGTTCTTCAGACGTGGCTCTAGTCTCAGCCTTTCTGTGATTCAGTAACATTTCTAAGCATTCTCATGGTGGGATTTATCATGCTTTCAATTTATCATGCTTTCCATTTATCACAGTGAAATCATCACGGGATTTTGCTTGCAAGCAAAAGGGGGTACCCAGATTGCCCTGTTGCCCTGATCTGCTCTTTGGATATTCTGTAAGTAATTCGTGTACACTTTTCTAGGCTATCATGAAATCCTGTACTGACAGTAAGACACATTTTTGCAGAAATGTATGTGCCTCTTCTACTTTCATTTGAAAGCAGATAAAATGCCTGGTTTGTTTGTGATCTTGTTTTTTTATTCAGTCCTGTTTTTGATAATGTTCCATGTGGCAATAACTTCACCAAGAGATACCCAATGAACTTAAAAATTTTGAACGTAAGGGTTTTATTATCAAATGGTCATTTGAAAGAACTAAATAAGATTATGAAGATTATCCTTTTTTAACAGTGCCTTAAATTTTTATCCCCTTATACCTTCCTCATTGCTTTCTCTCAAGACACTATGGTTTATTGTGTTTCCACTAAGTACCTTGTCTATGATTTACACACTGAATGACTCTGCTTTCATAGCAAAGTAATGATATAATATCCCCATTTATATTCAGAGGAGTCAGTACTTTCTAGCTCTCTGAATAATAAAACCACCTGCATTTAATATACATGGAAAAATGGAAAGGCAAATAGCAGAGATAGCACAATCACATAAGTGTAATCAGATAAAATATCACTATTAGAGCAGATCAGCATCTGGTAACGACTTGAATTTTAAAAGACTGAAAAACAGCATGGCCTAAAGCAATCAGACATACCTCATTCAGAGCTACTTATTCCAGGTTTGATTGCTCTTCTCATATGTTTCTGGCAGATTAAACATTCAGGCTTTCTTATTTTAACTCTTTCCATGCAGTGACTCTTTAAGCAAAGAGCCACTAGCTTTTTACCCTTTTCTTTCAGAATGAGAAAGCAACAACAAATCAAAGTAGTGGAGGAAGGAGCCAGGCTCCCCTTGATGGTTGCAATAAACAGAGCCAAGTGGACCTTCTGTAGTGTGCATGCAGTTGCACATCAATCTGTTCCCTATGTCTCTGTGGCTGCTGCAAGGTCTTTGGTATCCATCCTGCCTACGGGAGAACTACTGAAAACTGAAAGTTTCCTTTATATCTGATGAGTTCTGTGAGAATGGCCTGTGGACTTCATTCATGCATCTCACTGCACTCACTGGGATGTCCTGCAGATCCTGTAACACAAACAACATGAATCAAGCAACATTATTATAGGCATACTGCCTGTCCTCTAATTCTATCTCTCTGTCAATTGCAATGTCTTAGCTGTTAATGCAGGTGCTGGAGCAGCACCCAAAAACAATGTTAGGAGCATGTTCTCCTCTTTTCTCCCCTCCCTGCCCCTTCTCCCTCTCTCTCCTCCTATCCTTATTCCTCCTCTCCCTCTCTTTTACAGCTGTTTTAGTACAAGCATCAGTGATGAGGAGCTGCTCTAATTTCTTCTCTCTGATTTGGTGACCCAGGCAATGCTACTCCTGGAAAACTTATTTCTTTCCTCACATCTTGAGTATGGGGTGATCAGTTGGTTCTGATTAATAAGCTTGTGATTGGACTTTGTATGCTACAAAGTGAAACACTGCATCTCCAAAGCTTACTCGGAGCTACATGCTTGCAACTGAACTAAATGTTATGCAACTCTTTTTTCACAGGACAATATGCTTACTGTAGCAGAAGAAAACTTTTTACTATAGCTAAAAGCATGCAACAGTAGAGTATCGGAGGAAGAAAAGAAACATTCCACAGCCAAGTTTTTTTGGCATTTTACCATAATATAATAATATCTCAGACATTTTGCATGTAGCTATGAGCGAGATTCTCCAATTGGAGGATATTGGCATGCTTTATAAATGTAAAATTGTAGAAGGATTTTTGACATCAAATGGCCATGTTATCTGTGAGCAATCCAGCATTTGATTATGGTTAATTGTGAAGTTTGTTAAAGGTTATAATAAAAAGCAGAAACCGGGCAAGAAGAGGAACCCCATGCGACATAATAACAGCTGACAGACAAAACAAATGAAGAGTTGCGTCTACATAACTAATAAACTTTCAGTCACTAAGGAAAACTGCATTTACACAACCAATGAACACTCAGTAAAATCGTGTGAACAACTGTTGATAACCAATGAACTATTTTATTACATGAATGGCTGGAGTATAAAAAGCCCCCTATTACTTTAAATAAATGAACCTTTGCCGATCACATTGGTCTCTGTGCAATTGTTCCAAAAATCTCCTGCATAAAATCTGAAAGAAATTGTGCCATTGGACCCAATGTTCGTGTTTAATAGTATACTGCACCAACCCTAGAATAAATCATGTCCAAAGAGAGGTGTGCACCTTGGAGGCATTACGAAAGGCATTATTCTATTAATGACAAGGCACATTTTATATTAACACAGGTTAAGTGTTCATTATTTTAACTTGCCAGTCTCCAATAATATTCTTTTCATGAGGAACAGTCTGAACATATTTTTGGCTCCCATGAACTGGCTCATATGAAGTTCCACTTCCTGTGGAACTACAAAATTTTTGCTTCTTGTATTTGTTTCCTTTCCTTCTTTCTGAGTGTTAAGTGTGGAAAAAAGCAGATTTTAGAATGGCACATACAGCTTGGACGCAACATAGCTCTTACAGTATAATTCTGCCCCATGGTTCCCTTACCTCTTTGAAGGCAGCACTTTGTTCTCTCCTGCCTCCTGAAAAGTGAACAGATGGGGAGTGGGGATGAGGCTCTATCGTTATCCTTGGCTGCTGGTACACACGGATAGTGTTCTAGAGAGGAAAGAATAACAAAACTGACCTAGTTCCAAAAACTAGTTGCAAAGCTTATTTTGTCTTATGCAAACTCATTTCATCTATGTCCCAGCCCTGCTGCAGCCACCGGGAAAAGCCCCCTCCACGCGCCACACCTGGATCCGAGCTCGGCCGCTGCCACCCAGAGCTCAGTGTCAGATAAGAGTGACAAGGATTGGAGACAAAAGACTTGTAGCCCATAAGATGATTGTCACACATTTTAAAGACAGCACAACCAGGTTTTGTATATGCTAGCACTCCCCCTGCCACTCCCCCCACACACACGTACCTCTTTGCCCCTTTCTTGCTCACATTCACTGCAGGGAAGCATTGCCTGATTTATTGCCATCTGTCTTTATCACTTGAAGGGGAAGGTTTGTTTTATTTTTAATATGTGTAGATTAGAACTTAGATAGCTTGAAAGACATTGCAGCCCATGAATGAAATACCACAATGAGAAACTTGACATCTAAATGTTAAAAGAGATATAACTACATACACATCCAAAAAATCTCCATTCGGTATCATCCCTAAAGCTAAAATGGAGAAGGACCCTCTGCACAGGAAGTGAGAAATGATGCACTAAATCACTTTTAATATTCATTATGCTTCCTTATACACACTGGTCTTCTGTAAGACTGTCTATTTGCAGTCTGGGGGGAACATAGAGTCACTAATGCACAGGCATGCCTGTATTAGCATTAGTAGGAGTCACTCGGGTTTGCTAGGGAGAAAAATATACTGCTTTGCTTCCTGTTTTAAAACTACCACAGATGTTTTGCCACAGAAGTATGACTGTACTGTTGGCATCTGTTCTAAATCCAGGCTGAGAACTGCTGGTAGTGAAAGCTAGTTAGCATTTCTTCTAAGTTCAGATAGCTAGTTTTCATTAGTAATTGAGTCTGAAAATCAATTGGTGGTATGTACATTAACCTCTATCTCTGATTAGTGATCTCTCTACAAGAATCTTCATGAAACCTATTTTCAATTAGTAGGAAAAGTTTAGCATTTCAGAGGAAATCAGATATAATTTTTAAATATTGAAATATTTCTCATGACTTATATTTAGGAAAACAGTTTCGCAACTAGCTAAGTAGGCTAAATAATGAGCAAGACAATTAACATATTTTCAAATGCATCAATGTTATGGTTTGGCATGTCCTTGTTCCTGTTTAAAATCAGCAGTGACAGATACTGAGCCCTTATTAATTTCTTAATAGAACACAGCCAAGCATGCAGCAAAGAATGATATAATTTAGCACTTCCATTTACAAACCTACAAACCCTGTTAAGGATGATGTAGTGTAGGGCAAGACACAGAAAGAGAAAACGCACAAGTCAAAGTCAAAGCCCTATATCTTGAATTTCTGTTCTCCTTCCAAACTCTAGGGAAATTGGAACCACATTCTAAAACAATTCCTTATTTTATCTTGATAAAAGAACGCTGAACCAAATCCAAACCCTATGTTGCAGGATTATAAACATAAATATCTTTGATTTTCTGTTGTAAATGGGATCTCAAGGGATATTCAAAACCTAGAAGTTGCTGAGTATTTTTGTATCCCTAATTCAAGATGTGTATTGTGATATCATAGTGAGAAAGTACGTGTATATGGGGAAAAAACTATTTGCATACTTTATAGAAATTGTGAACCTACTTATTTTGGCTTTCATACTGTCTGTGTGTATATACCTTCTCTAAGTTGTTCCTCTCAACAGTTTGCATGAATGTTTAGACAGGTGAAGGTATTTTAGTTTATCTTGGAGATTACACTAATCATTGAAGAAAATAAAGTTTAAAGTCTTGTAATTTCTTACTGGGAAAAAAATATTCTAAAAAGGGAAATTTCCATGATAAATGGAGATTAAACATGCATGGAAATAATTAGGTTTAATGAACATGTTCAAAGCAGCATCTATTTTTAACTAGATACAAGAAGCTTGTATTTATTTCATCTAGAGATTTCAGGCAGAGTCTGGAGTTAAAGCTAATTTAACCTTTCACTCTGAGCAGTGTAAGCAAACATCAATGATGTGATGTAGCTGTCATTTCATTCCGTTCTTTAAGAATTAAAATTAAGTGTTTAATATTTAGCACATATTTTCTGGTTTTTGTTGTAGGACTAGTGTAATGGTTTAACTTGAGCTGAGTGCTAGGGGCTCACTACAGCTACTTTTTCACTCCCCCTTGCCCAGCTATAGAGGAGAGAGAGAATATAACGAGAGGCTTCGTTATTTATGATAAGGACTACAACAGATTTTTTTTTAATCACTGTCATAGGTAAAACAAGACTTTATGTGGGAATAATAGTCAAGTTTATTATTAACAAGATTAGAGTTAAGAATGAGAGACAATAAGAGACACTTTTTACTTTGCACTTCTCTCCTTTTTACATTTAACTTGCTTTTTTGCAGCAGTCAAGGGAAAAGGCGAGGTAGAGGGGTGGAATGTCGCTATGGTCAGCTGCTGTTCTCAGCCACTGCTTGGGGAGAAGAGTTTTTCTAGCTGTATTTTATGGGGTCTTATTTTTTACAGGATATAGATCTTTTCACAAACTATTCCAGTGAGAGTTTATTTCATGGGCAGCAGCCTTTCACAGACTGCTACTACAGGGTGCAGTCTCTCAGGCGCAGGTTGCTCTAGCGTGGGCCTCACAGGCCATGAGTCTTAACAGGAGAATCTTATTCTAGCGTGGGCTCTTCTCCCCACGGGCTACAGTCTCTTGTTAGGACTTGGCTTTACTTTGGGTCTCTCACGGGCCACAGCTTTCTCTCAACATTTACTTGTTCTAGCGTGGCTCTTCTATGGGCTGCAGGTAGATCTCTCTACTTTTGTGCTCTTCTATGAGTCTGCTTTACTATAGTCTTTACCATGGGCTGCAGCTGGATCTCAGCTCTGGCGCCAAGAACATTTCTTTTTTTTTTTTTTTTTTTTTTTTTTTTTTTTTT
>VXBA01000215.1:175636-194106 GCA_013399895.1 Serilophus lunatus
TTTTTTTTTTTTTCCAGAGTGTACATCATTATCTGAACTGGTAAAATGCTGTTTACCTCTTGAGAGAAGAACCTAAAATTAGAACATTCATCAGAGTATAAACCCTGTTCAGTTTTCTTGAACTGAATACTAACCCTTAAATCTTAAAATTGTATTTTGAATAGGAAGACTATGAAGAGATTCTTGGTGGTGGTCTTATAGAACATCCATGTTTCTATCATAACCATGCAGTTTCTGCCACCTTTTTGTACCTGTTGTCTAATTCACAGGTGCCAAAGCTTTTGACTGTTATCCAGTATCTTCTAAAATGTATGCAATGCAAGCTTCTTCAGGCTTATATTGTTGCTGCTGTTAAATGTAGGGAGTGTAACAACTTTGTCAGCTGTAGCTTAACTGAAGCTTAACTTTCCGTGGCTGCTTACTGCATTATTTACTTTTAAATGAATATAATCTTTCTCTTCTTTGATTATTTACTAGTCAGGAAATATTTTTGGCTTTCAGAGAGGGCAGTCAGACCAAAACATGATGATACAGCCGGCACAATGTGATTTTGTTTTGCTTGTTCCTTGGAAGCAAAATGCCTTTAGCTCTCTCTAACCCAGTAAACACATTGATGCCACCCCAAAAATTTCATAAGAGTAAGAAGTTTGCAATAGAAGCATCTGTTTTATGATATGGAAGGATGAAGATGGTGCAGTGGATAGGTCTAGGAGCAGGACATTCCCTAGCTCCATACTCTCCCATTGTGATCCTATGCTTTGGTTTCCCCTGTTGTAAATCAAGCAGATTTTCAAGGAATTCTACAGAAATCATAAGTTACATGTAACTTTTCATTGCATAGAGTAAGATATTAGTTAAGGATTATTTTCTAGAACATGGTGGCTAAATAATTTATTGTTATTTTCCCCATGTAGCAGAGTTTTAAGGAAACAAAAATTCCATCCATACAGGTGTGTGACAGAGTATCAGCTTTCAGTCCAGAGGCTAATGCAAAGAATATGATTATTTAGTGGAATGAGGTCACTCTTTGATATTAAGTAATCCATGTCAGCTGCAACTGAACTTCATCTTTAACCTTTTACTATGATTTATGTGATTAGGTCACCAGAGGAAGTGGTTTTGGAAAGCATTATTAAACAATTCAAAGAAATAATTTCTGTCTCCAAGCATCTCATGTAACTTCACTTTTCAAGTATTTGTCCTATCTCATCAGCCTGGCCGACTTGAAATGTAGAAAAATGACCTTTGAAATGCCATTTAATTTCTTTAATACAGAAACAGCTAAGAACAATTGAAGCTGCAAATGAATTATTATTATTCTGATACTGAATTTCTTCACTTTTCACTCCAATAAGTTGCAATATCTGCTTATCAACTTGTTCCTGATTCTAAATATAGCATAATAAATATAATTTTTATGCAGTTGATATGCTATAACTTACCATTTTAAAGCTAGTATATGAAATTTTAGCCAGTAGGTAATGCCTGAGGAAACACAGATATCAAAGCAGAGTTCTGAAAGAAGCCATTTTTGAATCAGCTCAAGTTCTCCGCTTAATACATTTACCTCTGTAATGAAATTACATATCTGAAAAGGATGCTATGCTCTCCAAACATTTCCTACCTTCTTTGGCTTCTGGCATCAATGCCAACCGGCAGTGAGAGCAACAAACTATTCCTGGTGAGCAGGTTGTGACCCATCAAAATTCCTCAGATCAATGACCAATGATGAAAATTTAAAATGTATGCAAATTGGTCTCCAAATTCAATAATGGAAGGCTTTGAACCCATTCATTGCCTTTGGAAAGAATCAAAGAAGAGAAGCAGGGTGCTTATCAGCAGAAGTTATTTTCATAAAAGGCCAAATTCAGCACACTGCCATTTCACATATTAACCTTGTTTGGCAAGTCATGAACAGGCAGACACAGTCAGAAAGTATAAGTGTGAACAGGATGTAAACAAATTCTGGCACTTAAGCTTGTTTCTATCTAGTAATTGAATGTCTTCCTTGTAACTGAAGGGTCTGGTTGCAGCTGTGTTGTTAAGGTTCATGTTTAAAAATCAAAGCAAAGTTAATTTTCCTCAACAATTTGCATAGTCTGTCACTGTTGAATTTCAGTGAGTTCATCTATGAATTTTCATATGTTAGATCTATAAAAAGGGCTTTACTACTATGTTTCAATCTTGATACCTCAGCTCTAACCTGGGATATCTTGTCTGCTTATCTGTACTTCTCTACATGACTCCTATCCAGCTATGATCCCCTTTTACAATATCTTTCCACATGCAGTCGACATCACATAAGCTTTGCCCTGCTAATATTGGGGAAGAGGTATTAGTCTGGTAGAGAAAAATGGGGGAAGGTGGGTGTAGTGCCTATTTAGTGCTGTAAAATTTGTATAATTACTGTCCCTTAATTTTCTTCATCTCTGGGAGATTGTCAAGAACCTTTCTTTTGTGCCTGTGCATATATACAAAGATAAATATTAGATGCAAAATCACAACCTGATACTGAATTTTTCATGTCACCATGAAGCATGACAGAAATTGGTACATAATGTTCTATGAAGAGTCATGCTTTTTCTGATTTGTGCTTTGTCTGTTTGTGGAATTTTAAACATTATATATTAGGAACCCTCATAAAATGTCTTCATGTTTATTATGATTATTGCATTAAAAAACGATGGAAAGGGCAAAGAGCAAAAGTTTATTCTCTAATCCACATAACACTATACAGAGCACAAGAACAATGAACCCACTGTTGACAATATTAATCATAAAAAAAATTATGGAGGTACTGTGTATATAATTTTCGAAAACCTCTCCTCCTGGAACTTGTATTGAAATGGAGCTCCACCCCTGCAGTAAAATCTAGCGCTTAAAAGGTCATTAGCACTATCAACTGGATCAAAAGCCAAGAACGGTTAGGGAAAAGAACGGAATTAAAATTAAATATCTAATTTTATAAATGTTTAGTTTAGTTTCCTTATATCATCATTCTATTATAAAATATTAATGATACTGCTTAATGAGCTAAATTAAATTAAAACACTAGAATAAACCAAAAAATGTAAATTTCAAAAGATATAATCTTCAATATGCTCTGTCTTGAATTACTTTGAACATTTTTCTTTCTTATTGATGCAATCTATATATTTCAGAGACAAAATAACAGTTATATAGTATATAGTTATATAGTATATTGTTTTATTTTGAGAACATGTAATTTTGAAAATTCTCCAGTGGCTTTAACTTGTCTCCTGACAAAGTAGGTAGCCAGCTAGTAGATTCAGTGTTTTGTCTTGACAGTGCTCAGTATTACATGCAACTCCACTGCAGTGGAGATTCTCTAATGTGGTTCACTAGTCAGTCTTTTCTCAGGTCCAGTCATTTGTAGGATTGCTGTATGTGATTCCATTGGTTGCATAATGTAACACCAAGAACAAAGAATCACGCAAAAAGAGTTTCCTCAATTTCCTATTTAGTGACTAAAAAAACTCTGCAAAACAGTTATGGTGAAAAAGAACATTTTCCAGACCAAACCTCTCTGCTTTTCTTTTGACTGCAACATTTGCTATCAGTGTTATTCTGGTGGTTTCCAGTGGGATTTATACAGAAAAAAAAGAAGTAGATGCACCAGTAACTTTCTTTTCTCCTTTCCCTTTCCCTTTCCCTTTCCCTTTCCCTTTCCCTTTCCCTTTCTCTTCTTGATTAGAACTCTATTATAAACTTTTTCCCTGAAATTTAAAGTAGTTATTGAAGCACGAGAGTGGGCACACACATGGGCATACACACACACACACATAAACAGGCTCTCCAGAATGGAAGGAGGAAACTGGTTTAACTTTGCCAATGTAAATCTGTTGAACACTGGATATGCCAACCACAAAATAAAGACATTCTGCTTAGCTCTAGTTCCATCAGGATGATTTACATTTTGAAGGATAGGAAAGAATCAGTTGCTTTTTTTTTTTGCTTTTTTTTTTTTTTTTTTTTTTTTTTTTTTTTTTTTTTTTTTACCATTTCCTTAAAGTTTTATTTACATTTGCTTGTCTGTTTGCCAAATATGATTGCATTTTTTCATACTGGAAAATACTATTTTCTTCTTTAGATTGTTAATGCTTCATTTTCCATTCCTATTGACTTTTGACTCAAAATCATTTTTAAAACAAACATTTCAGTCAGATCTGTTAGATGAAGAGACATAGTCAGTCTAAACACAGACAGGCCACACTGAGATACCACAGTTAATCTTTAGATGCTTAAGAAAGAAAATGCTTTTTCTGTGATGTCTCTGTAAGTAAATAAGGTTCTTTGCTTTCTTTTAAATTCTTTGATTAAGTTTGACCACTAGAAATACACCTCCCATCTATACGATAAAAGAGGACAATATATGTGAGGCTGATACAGTGACTCATAAATTATATTGAAGATCAGGAGCAGTGGGTAAGAACCGATAAAGCAAATTAGTTTTCTTTTACTAGTAAGTTGCTTCAAACATTTTGTTTGTTTGTCTTTCTCTGAAATTCCAAAGTTAGGCAACTTTGTTGAATTAACTTTGTTTATTAAAGGCTTGGCGCCTGGATTGGATTAGAGTTCATTTCCCCAAAGCAGCCCTCACAATACTGTTCTTTGTATTGATGGCTGGAAGGGTGTTGATAACACACCAGTGATTTGGCTGCTGCTGAGCAGTGCTGGCACAGCACCAGCACTGTCTCTCAACATTCCCTTGCCTCCATCAAGGAGCCGAGGGTGAGCAAGATCCTGAGAGGGGACACAGGCCAGCAAACCAAATTAAGCAAAGGGATATTCCATACTATGTGACATCAGCTCTGATATAAAACTAAGGAAAGGAGGAGGAAGAGCAGGCATTTGTTATTTGCAATGTTTGCCTTCTGGAGCAACCACCACATATGCTGAAGCTCTGCTTCCTGGGAAGCGGCTGGACATTGCTTGCTAATGGGAAGTAGAGAATAAACCTTCTTTAATTTTTTTTTTCCTTTTTGCTTTGTGCATGTGCAAATTTTTGCTTTCGCATTAGTAAACTGCCTTATCCTGTGGCATATTGAATACATGGACTCTGAATGCAGATCAAAGACCCTTTATTACCAAGCTATCAGCGTATTTATACTTTCTCTTAACTAATAAAAGCACTGTGCAAAAAGGAAATTACAAACTTTTTTTTACCACTGCGCTCTCCTTTTTCTAAGGTCATATTCTCACAACATATCCCAACTACAGTGTTACTGTTTCAACACTTTATAACAAAGCTACTTCTGTTTCACTTTTCCCATGACTTCTTTCCCACCAACTGTATAATGTCTCTCCCATCCCTGCTATCACTTTGTTTCTCATCCTCCACATTTTCTTAATCTACAAATAGTTATCCATCTTATTTTCTCTCCTCTGTCCAGCTTGGAAGGAGAGTGTTAGAGTAGCTCAGTGGGAACCTGGCATCTAACCAAAGCCAACTCACCACAGCACCATACACAAAATGGCAAGAAGTTTATGTACTTAACACTTAAAACACTTGGGTGACCTTGGAATTAGTGGAAAAATGTATGGTCTGCTTGAGCAAAATATGTCACATACAATCAAAGGAGAATTAAAGTACGGGGTAACTCAGCCTTCAGTCTCATGTAAATTGTCTTAGATCCCAATGCTATCCCAATTGCTATCCCAATCCCTATATTTATAATCCAAGTTTAGGAATGTTTTCCACTCCCTTGCTCAATGCCAGAAAGCTTTCCGAGCTTGCATAAAACCAGTAAGAGGGACTACTTTCTCTTAGGTTTTTGTGTCCTCAGGTTTCAAGGAGCCTGTAAGTGTAAAAAGGAAAGTTACTTTGGAGTCCCTGGAAGGGTTTGGAACTACCAGTGTGTTTATAATGCGTTATTGGTTGTACCATTGCACCCATCACCATTGTGTCTACAGACAAGATATTAAGATAAAATTTAATGAAGTTCAAGAAAAAAAAAAAGATAAAATACAAATACAGTGTGTAGCTCATATTTAGCTAAGGAAAATTCATATTCATAAGATGTTATGGCAAGCCATTTTAGTGACCTAATAAGACCTACAATTTATTCTTAACAGATATTGCAAAAATAACTAATTTAAACATTGCAAGTTACACTCTTTGCCTTACTGGAAATAAGCAGTCTTTAAGATGCATGTCTTTTCAACACTACTGAAATAGGTCTTTTCAGAACTGTTGCAGTTTGATGTGTTCCTCACAGTCCCAGTAGATCTTAAAACATTAATGGATGGTCACAGGGCAACTTTTTTTTAATTTTCTTCAGAGGATTTATTATAACTCTACAAGACGGACATTAAAACAAATTTCTACATTAATTAAAACAGTTTGACATAAAGCTTTAACAATGTAGTCGTGTTATAACCCCTAGAAGGGTCAGTCCTTTCAAGAGAAGCTGCCAGATTTTGAGATTTGCCATGTCAAAGGAATAGAATTACTTGGGATTCAGAGGCTTATTCTAAAATTGCTCTTTAAACAATCCAGATTAAGCAGAAAAAAACCAAAACAATGTTGTAGTTTTAAATGGGTTGTCTGTTTCAGATTTTCTGAACTTCAAAAACATAGGTGAAGGGAAATGAACAGAAAGCATTTAACCATGTGCACACCTATTTTGCTTCTTAAAGCTTTGACACTACTTGTAGTGGTATTAGGGGGGTACTGAAAGTTTCACATTATTCATATCATCATTGTTTTGTTTCTTCTGTCTTCAGAGACTGTACCTGTGAGATTTCTACCTTCTTGGTAGTCCAAACCCATTCAGCAGCAATTCAGATTCTTCTCTATTCCACTTGTATTAATGAGTAGTTTGGGCTATTGGAGATTCACGGGGAGACTGGAGAATCACAGGGCTCAGATGGACAACACTGAGCATTAGGTCTCATTTCAAAGTCATCAACTTTAAGTCCAGAACTGAACTAGATTGCTTCCAGAAGCACTTACTAAAATATTCTGTTATCCTTTGAGCAGAGCCCTGATGACCCTTAGCTGCTTACACACACAGCAGGTGACTTCTTGTATTCTTTGTCAAGCCTCTATGTTGACATATTATGAAATACCACAGCTTTTTTTCAATTGAAACTATAATACTGCACAAAATCCAAGTATGATTTTTTTTTTCTCAATACATAGGCTACTCATGCCAAGTATACACCTATCACACTGACCACTCAGGTGAACAACCAAGATGATTGTAATGAAATAATTGTAGACTTTCACATGAAAGCCGATTTCCACTTCAGGACTGTAGCTTGTACTGTATACTGCCACAAAGTTTGATACATATGAAAACTTGAGCTGATAAGGTCAGAGTTCTCCACTTTATTGCAAAATGCATTTTTTGTGGACTCCAAATACTTGGTGGGCAAGTGTTCCCTCTTTATTTGATTTGGATTGAAAGTGTAAAATGGATTTAAAACTATGGGTACTAGTTCTCAACCACTGCCTGAATTTGTATGATTTTGCAGGAAAATCCAGAAATTTTATGTATTTTAATGTCTCAGTCACTCCAGTTTTCACCTTACTGTCTTAACTGGACAAGTGGGCCAAAGTAGAACTTTGTGCAATCCTAGAAAATTGCAGTGGAAGTGGAGCAAATTTGTCTTGAGGACAGCATGTGTAGATATGCTATAGCAAGCTTTTGACAGGGCATATTTATGAGTGACCGGATTATTAATGTTTGGAGACATTTGGAGGCAAAAGGACAACTGGGTTCTTAGTAAGGACCAAAAATACATTTTCATGATTTTATTAAATATATCAAAAAATTGTGTGAAAAACTGTAAGGTTGGTTAGAAATTAAGTGTATTCTTGTTGGATTTAGCTAAATGGCAAGAGCATGTTTATGCTGAAGCTGAAACATATCTTTTTAGGAAAGGCAATGAAAGGAATGCTCTGTCTTTTCTATTTTTCTCTGTTCCTGTGTCACTGCAATAACCTTCTTTAAAAAGTTGACAGATTTCTCTGTTATTCAGTCTATCAGATGCACAAAAATCTGCAATATAAGAATTTAGAAATGCTATTAGTAAAGCAAATGAAAATGGTAGAATAAGATAAAGTTACCTGGGAAACTCAGTCATACAGACATTAAAGAAAAGACATGGAAAAACTGGAAATGGTGGCTGAGTTTTGTGATCTGGCTGAAAAAAAAAGCATTTAGAAAAAATTACAGATAATAGAAGGCATTAAGTATCCAAGACATTCAAGTGCTAAAGCCGTGCAAAACATTTGCTCCGGTTTTCTTAGTTTCTACTGATATGGTTTTACACATTATTCATCTTTCGAAGCTTTATAACAGTCAGTAAGAATCTACAATTGGTCTGAAATACATTGTCCAGTCTTACAGTGCATAGAACTTCCAGGCAACTTTCTTTACCAAGCTACTCATACACATCAGGTTTGGAGAATAAACAAGGAAAAGGAAGATAAAAATGTAGAGATGGATAAGTGCCATTTTGGGGAGAATATACAATGACAGTAGGATAATAGAAAAGAGGTAAGAAAAACTACAAACAAAATGGAAGTACAGGGCAAAAGCCAATTCCCAGTTATTGTACTGGGACCACATCTCAGCAGAAGCATTAATGACATGTGATTGTAAAGATCTTGCAGTTTCCTCTTAGTCTTGCTTTGTTTTGATAAGAAAGAACTATTCGATGAAACATACTTAAGCTTTTGTTTCCTTTACTAGAAAGTGTTAACAGAAACCTTATTTTATGCTTGTTGAGAAGTGAACACCTTTGTTGTTGGCAGCTGTAGAACTAAACACTCGAGGAGCAAATAGGTTTGAGAAATTATACAGTGAAGAAATAGCAAAGTATAAAAGGTAAAGTAAAATAAACAAGTCCTATTCAAATTGTTCCTCTTTTGGATCTGCTGATTATGGTGATGTGACTTGTTTCTCAGCTCTCTTCTGAAGAAAGTGATGAGATGAGTAAACTTAATATTTGAGCCCCAAGTAGTAGTGGCTGAAGGAAAAGGTCCACAAATTGGAGAACAATCTAAAAACATCTAATTTCTGAGGTTTGTCTGATGATTTTCTGCTGTACAAGAAAATTTGCCCAGTATACAAAACCCAATCAGTGCAGTAAGTTTATGGTAAAATGTTGCATAATGCTTGCTTTTTTGACTTCTTGATACACTGTATGGATTACTCTCCTCTATGGTTTGGCATGGTGGATAAAAGGCAGGAAGAATTCCTCTTAGTTTTCATATGTAGCAAGTAAATTGAAAGTCCTTTAAATCTTTGGATTTAAAGAAGCCCAGAATAGGCTTATTTTTCAGGGAATGCCGAACATCTGCAGACGTTTTCTGATTTTATTTAAATTTCTGTGGATAAACAGGTAGTTATAAATTTGTAAAATGAATCTCCTTACATGTATGCTCTGTAAAATATATTTTTTAATAAAAGGAGATAAATGGCCAGCATGATCAACATAGGAACAATTCACTGAATGTAAAAGAAGGAACTGGCAAAAGTGAGTGAGATTTTATGTAAAAGTCCCCGCCTTAAATTAGTAAGGCAACTGATGACTTTACTAGGGAATCCCTCATTGAGTGACTGCAAAAAGGAAGGTGGGACACATCTTTCTATGATCTGTTTGGATGTGAAGTGCTCAACACAGCAGCACATCACCAATTTCTTGGTTCCAATGAGTCGCATTCCAAGAACTAGTTGCAGGAAATCTTCACAACATAACTTCAGATAAAAAGTGCAGGTATTTAAAAAATAACCATTAACATTTGTAGAGATTTTCACTGAAGAAAAAAAAGAGTTCAGGTTTATTGAACACACAAAAAAATAATTATACAAATCATTCATTTTGCTCTAGGAGCCAGTCTTTTATTGTCCACCCTTCTTGAAATAGTAACTATAGGTTGTTGTTTGTAGCAGTCAAAGATTCCATTAAAAATAGCTAGAAACTTGAGGGTACTTTTAAATCTACTGTGTAGATTTACTGAAACATAAACACCATTCTCCCACTGTTGTTCAGTTGTGTTTGCAATCCCTTAACCGGAATCATCAATTTGGTGGCGTCAGGGATCGAGACCCTCTGAAACCACAACTGTCAACAAAACATACTGGCCTTGTGTGCATGGTGCTGTTAATCAGAGGATCCAGGAAAGAAAGACAGTCTATATACAATATGTACAAGGACCAAAATAGAGAAGCTAATGGAGTCTCCTGGAGTCTCTTCTTTATTGGAAATTCATCTGGTTTTATAGTCCAAAAAATTGTTTAGGTTAACAAAGCCGATAGACAAAAGGAAAGGTGATCACGTGTCACTGTCCCAGAGACACAGGACAGTCACACGATAATGTTTACACACCTAAGACATTACATCATAGTCTGACACACTGCAATACAGCCTAACATTCTGTTACATCCCACTGTTGCAGTTTAACCTCAGCCAGCAATCAAACCCCACACGGCTACTCACTCATTCCCCCATAAGTGAGATCAGGGAGTGAGTTGGAAAGGTAAAAGCCAGAAAAAACGTGGGTGTAGATAAAGACAGTTTAATAGGAATAGGAAAATTCATGTACACAAGCAAGGCAAAACAAGGAATTAATTCACTGCTTCCCATGGACAGGCATCTCCAGGACAGAGGGGTCCAATCACATGTAGTAGTTACTTGGGAAACCAAATGTCATTAATTTGAAATGTCCCTCACTTCCTCCTTTTTCCTCTCCACTTTATATATTGAGCATGATGCCAAATGGCTTGGAATATTCCTTTGGTCAGTTTGGGTCTCCTGTTATGACTATGTTTCCTTGCAACCTGCCATGCACCCCCAACTTCATTGGCATTGTGGGAGTACGAAAAGCAAAAAAGGCTTTGGCTCTGTGCTAGCATGGCTCAGCAGTAACAAAATCATCCCTGTCATCAGCACTGCGTCCATCATAAATCTGAAATACAGCCCCCTACTAGGGACTATAAAGAAAATTTATCCTACCCAGTCAAAATGAGCAGACCTACCTAAATCCTGTCTCAGAATTTTCAACCAGTGCCATCTCTCAATTCTATTTTTGCTGATCTGTAACTCAGAATGATGTTTCATAGTATGTTTTTGTTAAGCATAAACAGTCATATAAGAATTCTGAACATATGTAAAAGAAGCATATTCTATGAATGGTGACTATGTCTCAGTTAAAGTAAAAAGTAAATTGTATGTTTTGACTTTGATGAACTCAAAATAAAAGGGGATAAATAATCTGAAATCATACTAAGAACTAAATTCTGGATGATCTATGAAGAAAATATTAGTCTTTTGTTATTACCTAAACTCTCAACAAATCTGTATTTAGAATCTAAGACAAAGTTCAAAAAAATTCTTGTTTTTCATAGGAAGCCATTCTTTCAGTGCAGTTACTCGCAGTATATAATTTTGAGGCCTAAGCTCACCTTTAATATAAATATACTTTCCAGCTGAACAGAATCCCAGTACAGTTCTTCCCTTGCCTTTTAGAAATAGACTGCAGCTGAAGTACACTCTTTCCTTTAGTCTAAGGAACAGTATTTTATGCAGAAATTGTAGATCTCTTGCAAAGATAATAAGTTTACTTCATTAGAAATTTTGTCCTGGTTATTTTCAGAAATGATGAAAGTCTTTTCCAGCCCTTGCCTTTAGAAAAATGTCATAAGTAGATTTGTTATAGTCTTTTGATTACATTAGGTGCTCAGAGAGCATCATGATGAGTGTGGCGTGAGATAGGCAGAGGATAGAATAAATGAGCTTGCATGATAGTGGCATCTCCTATATTTAACAGTCTGTTAGTGTTTCCACAGATGCTTTGTACTGTGTCTACTGACACGCTGCTGAAAAATCCATAATTTCAGGACATTGGAATTGCTCTAGAATATCCAATGTGCAGAGTGCACAACCCAAGAAATGGAGACAAAATGTTCACTCAGCAACATTGTTTGGATGCAACGTGTCAGAGTGGTAGAATATATTTTACGAAGACTATGAATCTACCTGCAAAAATATTGAAGCGATATATACTCATGATGCCAAACTGGGATATGTTGTTAAAAGGTATGAATTTCTTTGTTCTTGCCTAGCAATTGTTTTATTAAGTTAATTTAAAGGCAGACTTTCTAGGTTTTTTCCAAGCCCACAGAAATAATCCAAAATAAGTAAATGCATATAACTTTGTTAGTTCTTGAATGTAATGTGGCATTTAAATGCATTGAAGTCTAGAAGAAATAGGTTAAACATTCTGTGTTTTGTATCAGATGGAGCAATCAAAATCTTGTAAAACTGATCTATGACACAAAAAAGCATGTTTTGATAATTATTTCTTTATAACTTCATATAAATACAGTACTTTTTCCTTGGTATGTGAAAACAGATACAATCAGGATTGCTTAGCAGAAACTGAAGTGAAATCAGGCTGTCCTACAAGCCAATACAAAAGGTTTAGCACAGTGTAAATGACTATAAATAAACTGACACCATGGTTTGCTCTTTATCTGTGGCTGAATTCAACTGTGGCAGTTTGGGTTTAGAAGGATCAAATTGCCACCTTCCCAAATCTAAAGCTACATCTTTTGAATAGAACTTTCTTGGACTCATCATAATGTCTTTTGTTACTTTTTCTTTTTTTTAAGATGATCTGTTAAAAGCTGTCATACATACAATTCAGAAGAACTGAAGGGCACACAGGTAATGAGATGCACAGGGCAATTCACTGGACAAAATAATATTGAGGACAGAAAACATTTTCCCACTGTTTTCTGTTTTGCCAATAATGGAAAATTTTGGAAGAAACTATGTCTTTTGAAGGAAGTAATTAACTTTCTCTTTCAAGGGTTAAAAATACAGTTTGTAATTGCCCTTCTATTCTACAGGTGTTTGAATTCTGAATCTTTGCAGGAAAAATGCAGTTTCTTTTCACTCTTCACCATCATGTAAACTAAACATGGTGAATCAAAGAGAGGCTTTACATAGTAACTTTGTTCATGGAGGTGAATGAGATCAAAAGTTTTTCTCTCACCATGCCAATGAATTCTGGTTCATATTTCTTTTGGGTGATGGTTGCCTTTTAATTTATTTTTTTTTCAATTTAATTTAAGCTGAATGAGTAGTTCAGGGAAAATTGAACCAAGCATAAACAATAGATTTAGACAGTTTTCCACTGGCCCTGAAATTCAGCAACATTTTTCTGTCATTGCTATAGCAGTATTTCTCAGTTTTTATTCCTTCTGGATTGATTCTATGTAAAGCAGCCAACCACAGTTATGATGCATGATTGTAAATACTATGCAGCTTTGTGTGTTGCAAATTTCAGTGCCATTTGTACTTGAATTTGAGTGGGTTAGAGTGAAGAAACATGAAAAAGAATTGCAAAAAAAATCCGAACCAGCTAATTAATTTCAGTGCCACAAAAAAAGCAGTGTATACTGTTGCAGACAGCATTTCTCCACAGTAAGTAGAAAGGAAAGGAAGATAGTGATGCTGTTTGGCTCTGATACAGGAAAACATATAAATCTCATGTTCACTTTTCTGAAAGCTGGTGCTCGTACATACTTCTGGAATTTAGGGTGTCAATTGTTAAGTACATAGAGTTCCTACTTATGTAGCTAAGTACCACTTTTCCAGTGACCAATTTCTTCTTGAAGATGCTAATCTGAGGCTGATGGGGTCATCTGAAAATAAACATTAAGGCTGAAGTCTTATTTATAAATTGACTTGCAATGTAACAAAATGACAGAGTTTGTGATTGTGGTGGTTTGAACCATTTTTTATCATCTGAGGGGTGTGCACAATAAAGATGATGGAAGACTGAACAGAACTGGCAGCAGGGGAACAGTTTATTACGTGGGGTTTAAAATAGGGAAGAAGGGACAACCCACAGGGACCCAAAATCTACACACAGAAACACTCAACACACAGAAAACACAAAAGGGACAAAAAAGGACAAAACCAAAAAGGGAACTTTTCTCCCAGCTAGGTGACTAGCTGAGAAAACAGGGGGAGGGGTAGGGAAGCCATCTCTCTCCCTCCCTCTCTGGAGGTGTCACTCCCAGCCCCTCGAGGTTTTCTGCAAAACACAAAAAGAAGTGAAAAGCAACCCCCTCCCAGGACACGTTCGGGAATGGCTACTTGCAATCAAGCTGGATTTCGGTTCAGCGCTGAGAGAAATGGCTGGAGTCACACCATGTGGTCTGAGACCCAGGAGGAGAGGAGCCATGTGGTTCGCCCCTGGACCGGAAGCCAAAGAGAGGGAGGACCTTTGTGCTCGGCCTTTTAAGCCCTCGTGCGAATCTTGCTGTCTTCTTCCTGGCTAAGCCATCTTCTGATTGGCCAGCGGTGCTGAGCTCCACCTCATTTCTGGCATCTTCACTCCAGGCACAATGGCAGTTCCCGCTGGAGATCGCCTGCTCAGAGCTCGAGGCACCATCTTTTTTCCTGGCCATGGGCACCCTGGGGATGCCCTGGAGTGACTACCGCCCCTCTGCATGGCCATCGCCAGCACGGTGCCAACTCTGGATCCTTGCTGCTGTTCACAAGCAGCCGCTGTGCCCACGCTCCTGACCGTGGCTGCGCCAAGGTCCGGTGCCGGCTTTCGCAGCATGTCTGTGCTGCAAGCTGGGAGCTACCGGGACCGCACCTACTGCACTGCCCCACTGCGTGGTCATGTCCCCGCTGGCACCCACGGGCATGCCGAGGCTCCCACATGGCTGCGCTCTTGGGCTGCCACCAGCGCTGGGACTGGGGGAACCCCCCGCACACTGTGTGCGGCATGAGCCGGCCCTAAGGCTGCATGCCGTTGGCTGCAAATCAACACCGCTGTGCACCGCCACCTCCCCATTGCGTGGGGACCAGCAGTGGCCGCCGCCACTTCTGGCCCCCAGGGGGAGAGCAGGCNCCACGCTCCTGACCGTGGCTGCGCCAAGGTCCGGTGCCGGCTTTCGCAGCATGTCTGTGCTGCAAGCTGGGAGCTACCGGGACCGCACCTACTGCACTGCCCCACTGCGTGGTCATGTCCCCGCTGGCACCCACGGGCATGCCGAGGCTCCCACATGGCTGCGCTCTTGGGCTGCCACCAGCGCTGGGACTGGGGGAACCCCCCGCACACTGTGTGCGGCATGAGCCGGCCCTAAGGCTGCATGCCGTTGGCTGCAAATCAACACCGCTGTGCACCGCCACCTCCCCATTGCGTGGGGACCAGCAGTGGCCGCCGCCACTTCTGGCCCCCAGGGGGAGAGCAGGCATGAGTGAGGGCTGTCTGGGTCCCAGCTCAGCCCTGGGAAACAGTGGAGGATGGAGGAGCAGCCTGTGCCGAGAGCAGCCCCCCCCTTCGCCCTCCCCCGGCCCTAGGGGAAGAGCAGGCAGGAGCAAGGGCTGCTCTGGTCCCCGCTCGGCCCAGAGAAAGCTGTGGGGGTCGGCTGGGGGCGACCCCCTGCCTTTTCTGGGAGAAGGCTGCCTTGATCCAAGCCCCCCACTTCTTAAGGAAAACAGGATTTTACCCTGACAAGGTAAATGGGCACTTCTTATACATTCTCCCCTCCCCCAAACCCCAAGGACCCTCACCCAAGACCACCCCGAGATCCAAAGCCCCCCTTGACAACCCCAAGAGAGATCCCAGCACCCCTCAAACCCCCACAGTGGCCTTATTACAGTATTAAAACTCTGTAATTAAGATCACTGTAG
This sequence comes from Serilophus lunatus, assembly GCA_013399895.1. Taxonomy (NCBI): domain Eukaryota; kingdom Metazoa; phylum Chordata; class Aves; order Passeriformes; family Eurylaimidae; genus Serilophus; species Serilophus lunatus. The sequence goes on from VXBA01000215.1 coordinate 191,330, forward strand.
AATATTTCTAACTTTTTAATTCCTCTGAGGACTTCTAAGCATTGTATAATGACATAGTATGGTCATCTTTGCTGGACATCAGGTGCCCATATAACTGGTTTCTTGCTCATATTCCTCAGAAGGAAAATTGGAATTCATGGATTGAAATTAGAATAGCAATATCACTTATCAGTTACCATCGTGAGGAAAAACTGGCTCAACTTGGGGAAATTAATTTATTGCCAGTGAAAGGGACTAGGATAATGAGAAATAAGAACAACCTTAAAAAACTTTCATGCCACCAACATGTTCTGCCTTCTTTCTAGGCTCAGCTTCACTCCCATCTTATCTATATCATGTCCCCAACCAGTGCAGGGGAATGAGGAGTGAGAATTGTGCTAAATTTATCAGGTGTTGTCTCTGCCTCTTTTTCCTACTCAAGCTCTTCCCATGCTCCAGGGAGACAGTCCTTCTCAAAGTCCTTACATGAGCTTCGGATCTTTACAAACTATTCCAAGGTAGATCTTTTCCACAGATTGCAGTGTTTTAGTAATGGACTGCTCAAGTATGGATTCTCCATGAGGCCACAGGTCCTTTCCAGAAAAACTTGCTCTTGTGTGGGCTTCTCTCCACAGGGCCACAGATGCTGCCAGGAGCCTGCTCTGCTGTGTGCTTCTTTCTGCAGGCTGCAGCTTCCTTCACAATTTGCCTAATCCAGCCTAATGGTCTGTCTTCATGGGCTGTAGTTGGCTATCTGGTCCAACACGGACCTCTATGAGCTGCCTCACCATGGTCTTTGCCAGGGAACTGAATCACTGGCCCAGAGACTGGAGCAACTCCTTCACTTCCTTCTTCATTGGTCTTGGCATCTGAAGAGCTGTTTCTTTCACATATTCTATTTCCTCTCTCATAACTACTGTATTGCAGCAGTTTTTACCCTTCCTTAACTATATTAAATGTGTCACTGATGGATTTGGCCTTGTCAGTGCACCGTCCGGCACTGGCTTCATCAGACATGGGGACAGCTACTGATGTTTTTTCAAAGGCCAGCTTTGCAGTTCCCATGCCACTAAAAACTTACCATATAAGTCTAAAACTAATGGAAAGAGTTAGATTTGGGCCAAAAAAGCATAAAATCTCAAAGAAAAATAAACAGAGGGAATAGAGAGAAAAGAGCTAGAATTCTGTCCTTATATACATGTGCGTAAGTGGCACACAAACACATTAACTTATGTGAAGGTGCAATGCAACTGCTGAAACGTCCAACTGAAGATACATTTTCTGAATTCTAGTGTAGTCCTTTAGTCATTATTTTCTGATGACATGAATGCAAAGAGAATCATTTCCTTATGGGATATGAGAGCTATTGAAAAAGGAATATAGAACATTTAATCTCTGAAAAAGATGCAAGCACTTACATGCATAAATTGCACCTATGAGCACAAAGCATTAATAAAGGCTAAATAAAACAAACAAAATAGCTTCACTCTGGCAGCTATTGCAAAACTTCTTCAGAGGCTTTGTCTACAGTTCTGTAATAAAATCTGGAATGTCAGTATATTCTCCTAAGATTTAACTAGTGTATCCAATTAATGTGTCACAGGGAAAAAGTCTTGCACAATGTATTCTGCTAATACAATTATTGTTTAAAGGAAAAGATTTTCAGAACTATTAACAGAAGAGCATGAGAAAGAAGGCTGGGATTAGATGTTTTAACAGAAAATGAAGTTCAATCAAATTTAAATAAAATACATTGAAAGAGAAGTGCATGACTTGTCATTGAGAAGGTGACCATTTTTTCATACGGTAAATGTCTGAGAAGAAAAAAGGCAGACATCAGCATGTCAGTATAAAGTGGATACTACATCTAATCAAAGCTATCCCAAAGTGCATCTGGAATTCTGTAGTGAGCTTGAGTAGCCTTTGGTAAAACGCATTTTTATATGCAGAGATTTCAACAACTTTACAAAATAATCTCCACTATATACTACATCTACCTTCTATTCATCTTTTCATTCTTCTAAAGCTCAAGACTTATGGGATTGCTGGGAAACAAGGGAGAAAAGACTACATACGGGAATTTTACTGTGTTCAGGGAATTCAGGATTAAATCATGTGCATGAACTGGACTATATCACTAAAAAATGCACATGCATATTTAAGTAATTCAAGGATATTAGTGATTTGTACATGATCACCGCATCACTAAAAATAGAAAATACAGCACAATTTCTGTTGTCTCAGGGCTCAGTATAGAAGGAAGTTCTTTTGATGGGTGGGTCTTCCTAAAACATGAATAATTTGCACTCAGTTCTAGAGCTCTGAGTATGAATTTACTTCCTCATCATAATGAAGGATTTGTTTGACCTGACATACTGTTGAACTGAAAAATGTATCATGACATGTCTCTCTGACATTCCCCTTTATGTTGTTCTGTCATGTCCCATTTTGGGCAACACAGTATTTGAGAAGCATTGTTGTGCAGTGGTAGTTGTCTGCATGTCACAGAACGCTGCTGTCCCTTGATTACCTATGTAGGCAGCTTGTATTTGATTTCATTTCCTTGCACACTGTTTTTGAAACAGTTAACTTAATCATAAAACATTTCTATTTTATATTAGAAAATGACATATATTATGATAGGTTTTCTTATCAATATTTATATCCATCCTTAATTTTCCTAGTCTAGTCTGTAGAGAAATTTTCAATTAACAAAGGCTTAATGATTGTGTGTTGAGGTTTGGGAGAGGGAGGGGGGTGGTGCTGGGTCCTCTGGAGGGAGGGTATTGGGGGGTCTT
>VXBA01000215.1:194115-211052 GCA_013399895.1 Serilophus lunatus
CCTGTTTTTTTCCCTTAAAAGCTTAGGTTCCTCACCCCCCTTTTTGCCCCTGGGCTGGGCTGAGGGGGCTGAGGCAGCCCTGTGTTTTTGCCTGGTCTCTCTTTCCCCTCCTGCTTGGTTTCTTGCTCGGGGAAGGCAGCGGGAGACCGCCCCAGCTGTCCCCCACAGTTTCTCTTCGCAGGAACTCACCGAAACGTGGGCAGGTGGCAGAGGAGCAGACAGAGACAGGAGTGGTGCCGCTGCTGGTGGTCGGCTTGTGCGGCGGGGCTAGTTCCCTCACTGGTGCAGCCCAGGACCCAGCTCGGCCGTGCAGGTGGTGGCGAAGATGCGGGTTCCCTTCACGGCGGCTGCGGGCGGGAGGCACTAGCTGGGGGCTTGGATTGGCGTTGCTGCTGCCCAGGGTGCAGTCGCGGCGCCAGGGAGAGACGATCACAGCGCCGCTCCCTGCCCCCTCCCCGAGTGGCGGCTGACTTGGGTGCCCCTCTGCCGCAGCCGGTGGCTGGTGTTCGGCAGCGGCCGTGCCAGCCCCCACTCCACCACCATAAGGGAGCCCGGCAAGGGGTCCTGCGGTCCCAGCAGCCCCAGGAGTGGCCCCCTGTGCGGTGGTGTGGGTGTGCTGGCTGCTTTGTGTGGCTCCTGCAGTCCCGTGGCCTCAGGGGACCCCTTTTGGAAGTTCCCACAGATGGCGGGTGCCTGGGGGAGGCTACAGCCAGCCCGCGACTGGTAAAAAATCCATGGTGCCAGTAAGCGGCAGGCTCCTGGTTTTTGGCGGGAGCCACCATTTTGCTGGAACCAAAGATTTTGGAAAGAGGGGTGGAGCCCGGACGGCTGGCCAATCCAAAGAGGTGAAGCCAAGAAGAAGATGGTGAGATTCGCACAGGAATTGGAGGGCTTAAAAAGCCTGGAAAATGGAAGCTCCCTCTCTTCGGATTCCTGCGAACTGGAGAGCAGCAGCATGGCCCCTCTTCTCCTGACTTCCAGGCCCCACAGCTTGACTCTGCTCACCTCATTAGCACCAGCACAACCGCAAGTGGAAAGCTTCCCCAAATAGTGTTCTTGGGTTGGGGGAGGCTTTTCACTGTGTTGTGTTTTGCAGGGACTTCAAGGGCTGAGAGTGATTACCATCAGAAAGAGACAGAGAGAGAGAAGAGGAGCAGCTTTCCCTTCCCTCTGCTTCTCCTTGGCCAGCCCGCCTGGCCTTTGAAAAGCAGTTCCCTAATTCTCTTTTTTTTCCTTTTCCCTTTTTGCATGGTTTTTTTGTCAGGTGTAATCTCTGTGCTAAGTCTGGGATTCCCTTAAATTGTGTGCTTTCTTTGGTTGAGCTCTAGACAAATAAACTGTTTTCCTGTTGTTTAAATTCTGTTCTGTCTTCTCATCACTTTTGAGCACACCCTTAGTGCAAAAACAGTGGTCCTAAACCACCACATTGTGTCAAGCCATCTCACATTCCATGTTAAAAGATGCAATTTTTCAAGAAACAGCTTATCTTGGATTAGCTGAGGCTGAGAAAACTTTCCCTGTGTTGACTCGGGTTTAAATAAAGAGATTTTTTTTTCCCTTCCCCCCCTCCTCACTCCCTTTTGGCTCATGTGTTTTCTTTTTTCCTCTTGAGGAGGAGGGCTAGGGAGGGAGGGAGAGGCGGACAGGTGGCGGTCTTGCGTGGGCACTGCCTGTGGCCATAAGGACGGCTGGGGGTGCCTGAAATGCTGGGGGGCTGGAGTTGCTGGGAGAGGAGGGGGAGGTGAGGCACAGGCCCTGCCCTGGGCTCCCTGCAGGGGGCGGGGCTGGGGCACCAGGGCGGGAGGGGAGTTCCCCCGCTGCTCCTTGACTGATTGCTCTGCAGGGCACAGCAGAGCCTGTTGCATGCATCACACCAGTGCTCGCTCCTGCCCTTGGCAGCGGGAGGGGGCCTGCCAGCTCCTCAGGTGGCACATGGCTGCCATCCTGGCAGGGCAGGGGTGATCCCGGTCCTGTTTCCCAGGGGCTGGCAGGGGTCCCAGTGCCTCTGATGCCCTGGGTTTCATGGGGGGACATGGCTGGTCAGATTGCTGGTGACAGGCGGTGTGGCATGTGACTCTGACATGTTTTTCAGCCAGTGGGGGCCAGAGGCAGAGTTGGGTTGCAGGTGGGGGCGGAAGGCACTGGAAAGACCAATGGGACTCAGCGAAGAGTGAGATTGCCTTTTTTGGAGTGAACTGGAGGAGCCACACAGGGCGGAGATTCAGAAGAATATTTAAGAAGACGAGTCACTCGCCTCACCCCTCTTCTGGCCCGGGAACTCACCATGAGAAGGACTGCTGTCAACATCTGTGCTCTTCTGCCATCTTGGAGCCCACCACATGCTCTGTTGGTAGTCTTTTTATTCTCCGGTGGAGGTTCCAGACATTAGCCAGCCAAATACTACAGGAGCCTATCTTCCATCTACCACTGCTGCCGCCCCCCCACAGCCATCATTGCCCCTTGCCATCTTCTTTGGATTAACTGGACTTTCAGACATTGAAATGGAGAATAAGTTTTTTTTAGTTGTTTTTTCATTTGTGGAACTTGTGTGGGTGGGGGTGCTAGTGGATCGTTTTTGGGTTTTGGGAGGTGGTTATTGGGCTCTCTTCAGGGTTTTTTTTGGCATTTTAATATTTTTAAGTTATTTTTTTTCTTACCTCATAATAAATTCTTATTTCATAATACCTCTGTATCCAGAAATTAATAAACAATAATTATTAATCAATAATTTGTCCATCAAAACTGGACACAGCTTTTTATAGGAGCATTTTGTTTAACTGAAACTTACATCCAAGTTTTGATGGAAATGATTCCAAAACCAGGCACAAGCTCTGCTGAACATATATCTTGCTCTATGTAACATATTATTCAGTTGACATATATATGCACTGACAGTAATACTTAAAAATTTGAAAACAGCCAAGCTTTTGCTTTTCTTTAATAAAAATACAGTACTGGAACTCAAGAATATTTAATATTTCCTGAGCCGGAAACAAATAGAATTGATTGGGTTTGCTGTTTTTCCCTGTAAAATAACTCTTTTACTTTTAAATAATATGGAATTTGAGTGGAATTTAAATAAAAGGGCCAGAACAGACAAGCACTTTTCTCTAGCTGTCCAAAAGAGGACATTTGTGTTGTTATCAGTTACTAATCTGTAAGCAAATTCTGCAAATCTATCAGAAGGTAGGAAGTTAGCATATAAGCTGAATGGTAGCTAAGATTTATGAAACAAACTCTTGTGTCACACAGGTTGGGAGTATAAAAACTGGAGTTTCTGAATTCAGTACTGTGTCCTGTATTTCCTGTAATGATCTGAAGAAACTGCAAAGCTACTAAACGCAAAAAAAATCTTTATATATTGATTCCATTGCATTTTTCTGGTTAAATTGTCCACAGACAGCCATGATTTCATTTAATTTACTTAATGTTTATAAAATAATTCCTTTAAATACTTAATCTACTATAGCTTCTTTTTTTTTTTTTTTAAAAAAAAAAAAAAAAAAAAAACTCAAGAAATTTAGATTTTTGTACATTTGTGNGGGTGGGGCTGAGGCTGGGATGGTCCTTGCTCCTGCTGTTCCCTGGGGGTGCAGGCTGGGACAGGGCCGGTGGTGGCAGGCTGCTCCCCCTGCCTCTGCCATTCCCGGGGCCAGGATGGCCCCGTTCCTACCTGCTCTCCCTCCCCCTACTGCACGGCTTCTTGTTTCCCCTGGGGCTGGGGCGGGCAGCAGCCCAAGAGCATGGCTGGGGGAGGGGAGGGGAAGACCCAGGGTGAGTGGGCCGGAGCAGCGTGCAGGAGGCACGGTCATCCCTCCGGTCCCTGGCACAGGCGTGACAGCCGGGAACTTGAGCGCGGCTGCTGCTTTTGGACAGCGACAGGGAGCCAATGCTGGCACTGTACTAGCGATGGCTGCACAGAGGGGCAGCAGTGGTGTCAGGGCATCCCCAAGATGGCGCGGCTGTGAAAACAAAGATGGCATGCGGGCCATAACTGTGATTTTCTTGGCAGGAAAACCCCGGAAACAAGACAGGGCTCAGCCCCGCTGGACGTATGGAGAGACAGCTTGGCCAGGAGGAAGACAGCGAGATTCACACGAGAACTGGAGGACTTAAAAGCTGAGGACAACAGCCTGCCCTCCTCTCTCTTCAGCTCTCAACCCAGGGGCGAAGATCACGGCTGCTCTCCTCCTCAGTTGCAGGCCCCACAGCGTGACTCCACACATTTCTCTCAGCACAGGAGCAACTCCCAGCTTGAAAACAAGTAACCCTTCGGGGAGGTGGTGGGAGGGAGTCGTTTTCACTTCTTCTTGTGTTTTTCAGAGAGCCTGAAGGGCCAGGGAGTGCTTCCAGGAGAGAGCGAAGAGAGAGAGATGGCTTTTCCTACCCTTCCCCCCTGTTTTTTAGCTAGCCATCTAGCTGAGAGCAATTATCTTTGTGTTTTTTTGTTGTTGTTGTTGTTTTTTCCTTTTGTGTTTTTTTTTCCCTGCTTGTCAAGTCTTTCTCTGTGTAATTTTGGGGTCCCTTTGGGTTATCCCTTCTTCCCTATTTTAAACCCCCTGTAATGAACTGTTCACCTGCTGCCAACTCTTTACAGTTTTCCATCACCTTTATTGAACCTGCCCCTGGACCATAAAAAGTGGTTTAAACCACCACAATACTTCAGACAAAGCCTCACAGATATTTTTCTTAGATATCTATGGAGAAGAAGAGTGTTATCAACTGAAACACATTTGATTTACTCAGGGTATCTCTGGTCTAGAGAGTTGATTGTAATAATTTTTATTTGTTTGGTGAGGAGTGTATACTGCTGTTAAAATCAGGTCACTAATTTATAAAGAACTTTTTTCTTCATAAGCAGCTGATCTTAACTTTCTAACAAATATATGTATTTGAAACACAACATTTCAGAAAAATTTAGCCAGAATATTTTTCTGATAGGAAAATTTCATAGTAGCAACTGATAAAGAAAGTTTAATTAAAAATTGGACTGTCATTTCATTGCTGTCAAGTTCATGCTTTTTCTTCATTCCAGCATAAGGCAACTCATGCTTGGCCTTTTTCTGCAAACATAAGGAACAGCAATAAACTAGTCAAGGTTACTATTAACATGGTAATTCTGTTCTGCTTTTAGGTGTAACCTTGTGCATAGAAGGAAAATCCTAACTTAGAAGAAGGGCATTTGAAATTTCTTCACTGATGATGAGCTTGAAGAAAAAATTTAAATATCTACATGTGGAAAAAACTCAGGTGACTTTTCAGCGGAGGAGTTAGCAGCTGGACAAGGTTTAGCATCTCTCAATTCTGACCTAGAAATTTCCCCAGAGGCCCAGAGCCTGTGTTGACAATGGTACTTGGAATGAAGACAAGGAAAAGCTGATCCACTAAGTAGTTTATGTACTACAGCAGCTGCGTTAGTCAGAGCACACAGGCCATACTCCTACATGTAGTGATATGCTAATTGTTATATTTGATCTGATGGCCTTAGTTCACAAAGACTGGCAGGAGCCTGGAGGCTCCAGGTATGTGTGTTTAAGGTATGGCACAATTTTATATTTAAAAAAACCCAAAGGACATGGAAATTAGATAATTTTATGGAATGATTGTGAATCTTGTTTTTTTCAGATCGTTGAAGAAGTTGACTGCCAGTCCTGCAATAGCCAGTGTGGTCTGATCTTTAGCTCAGAGTTAGTCCAAAGACCTGGTGGTATAGGCAGGATGGAGTTTAGAATGAGCTGATTGTCTGGCTCAGATTATTTCTTTTATTAGCATTCATTTTAGACTAAGCCGTGTTGTCTTAAAATATAAATTTGGATTGGATTTAGTGGTGATGTTTTATGAGGAAAGAAAAGAAGACTAAGATTTTTGTAACGTGTAAACTGTCCTTCTCATACACATACATAGTGATCCAAAAAAAAGACATAGACACAGATATACACACATCTGTATACTTCTTTAATTCCTTTAGGAATGAATGTTAGGTTTGTTCTTCTGTTCTTTTAGGTAACCTTTACAACAATATATGAAAGAGACCTGACCTTCATCTCAAAAGGCACTCAGCAATTATTGCTTTAATCATTACTTGAACTAGGTCACTAGTTGGTCACTGTGGCCAAATGCATTTTATAAATGAATATATTGTATCTACAGGGAGACCTAAAGGTTTTATGACAGCAGCCTCTCTTCTTTCTGGAACATAAATATTCACCCCAAATTTTTAAAAGTAGACACTTTAGCTGAGGACATTTTTATAGGGTAATAAACTTCTTTTCAGCCAAAGGCATATTGTACAGACAGACCCTATTAATGAAAAATACTAAACCAAGAAACACCTTAAAGCCATTAAATGAAGAAAATCATCAATGGCAAATCAATGCCATAATATCAAAAGGGACCATTTAATAGGTAAAGGACAGAGAGGACGAAAATGTTGCACTGGTAAAAGGCACAACATTTGGAAAAGTCAGTGAAAATCATTTAGAAACAAAAAACTCTAACTGTAATTTTCTTCTCTCCTTTCACTCTACATACTGCTGTATTTGAAAAATACGTTAATTCTGTTGCTCTAGATTGTGCGATTGCTCTAAGCATTTTCAGGTCTGTAGACAGGTTGCTTTGTATTTTCATTATATTCTGCAGTGGATGCTAAAAGCTCTGAATTAAAATCTGTCTAGAAAAGACTATTCTCAAATCTAATAAGCTTTCAGAAGCAGTTTTTCAGTAGGGCTGTTGCTTATTTTATTACCTTGGAAAACGAGACCAAAATGGTCCATGTGTCTCATGTCTGAGCTGTGCAGTTGTTCCATTTTCTTGCAGTTGGAAGTAGCAGAGGAAATGGAGAGAAAGCAAAAGGACTCTGCTCATGCAAGGACTAGATTGGTTTTCCCTGCTGTGGTGCTTCTCCTCTGTTCAGCGTGGCCATCTCTGTGTTTGGCTGCTGCTCCCCAAGATTCAATAGCTGAGCCTCCAAGAAAAGGGCAGCACATGAGCATCTTCCTTCCTCTTCTGTGTAAAGGGGTGAGGAAACAAAACTTGTAGTCATAAAACCAGACACTTGTGCTGGTTTGAACCACTTTTATCACCAAGGGGGCGTGCACAGCAACAGAAGACTGAACAGATACAACAGCAAGTAACAGTTTATTGTCTAGGGGCTTAACCAGGAAAACAAGCTTATTGGGACCCCCCAGACAAAATACATAAATATAACACCCAACAGTTGTCATGTGAAACCAAAAAAACCCAAACTGCTTCTCAAGGCCAGGTGGTTGACCAAGAAGCAGACGAAGGAATGGAAGCCGCATCTCTGATGATACTCTCCTGGCTCTCGAACTCTCTGCAAGACAGAAAATGGTGAAAAGCACCCTCTCCCTCAGGGAGATCCATGAGGAAGCTATCACTTACAATTAGGCTGGCTTGGCTCTGGTGCCGATGGAGATGGGTGGAGTCAAGCCACACAGTCTGGAAGCTGGGAGGAGAGGGGCCATGCTGCACCCAACTGAGAAGGAAGCTGAAGAGCACAAGGACTTCCGTGTTCGGGCTTTTTTCAAAGTCTTGCAGGAATCTGACGTCTTCTTCCTGGCCAGGCTGTCTTCTGGTTGGCTGGCAGCACTCAGCTCTGCCTTTTTTCAGGATCTTCACTCCAGGCAAAGTGGCAGTTCCCACTAAAACACACGTGGCCGGGACCCGGAGGCGCCATTAGCTGCCATCCAAGTGGCACTTGCCATCCAAATGGCACTTGCCATCCATGGGAACCCCCAAGACCCTGCATGCCCGTCCCTCATCCGTCCCTCCGCTGCTGCCCCACTGCGCAAATCAGGCAATGGGAGGACAGGTAGAACCCCCTGGAGGAGAGCCCCACCACACCAGGAGTGACACTGCCGTACTCCCGTGCAGAAACAGGTGGTGGGTAAACAGGGAAGATCCCTGCTGTTCTGTGGACACTGCAATCTTTGTCCCTCTTTCAGGCTTCTAAAAAAGCATGGTTTTAAACAGGGCAAATATGCAGACCATCCCAAAACAGCCTCCCAAACATCCTTCCTTCCCCCTTCCCCCCGAGAACACCCAAAAAACCCCCCAGACCTCCCAAAACACCACCCCCTCCCACCAAACCCATGACAACACTACATAAGATGGAAGGTACTAAAAAAAGGTGAGACTAAAAGCCTGGATAGCAAAAAGATGATGGCAGGAATATATGAAGTCTCCTGAACCTAGAAGGTTCAGGGTTATGGCCCATGAAACATGATACAAAACCTTGTGGTGTTTTCATTTAAAAGACACCTACATGAAGTTCCAGCTCTTGTTGATTAAAGAAATTTGGCCTGGATCCTTTTTATAGAAGATTATCTCCATTAATTATTCTCTCTCTTTCTGAAGGCAGTGTTTGACAAGATGAAACTGAAATTACATTCAGCACAGAAACAGTGATTCCAGATTGCTGGGATTATCAAAGTATTTGTAGCAAGGGACAGTGTGGGTTTTATTCACAGCTTTGTTCCACAGAAATTTTCAGAATCAGAGTAAAGTTTCCTTGGCTTAGTCACCAAAATCAAATTATTATGAACTAATTTTAAAACCAGTGAATTTATTTGCTACTGTTAAAATATTTCTAGTTTATCCAAACTATTAATGAACCTCTGTTTAGCCTCCCAACACATTCGAAATGTCCTATATTTTATTGACAAATTTGAGAGATTTTGTGAAACTTCTGGGTTTTTGAATAGAAAATGGTATATAAATGGTAAAGCATACCAATTTTCCACATTATGCAAAAGAAAGCCTTCAAAGCACAAGGGATCCACAGGCAAGCTTTGCCATTCATGGTAGTTAGAATTTTGCCTTCTTTAATTTTATCTGTGCAAATTTTAATTGTCTATTCAAAAGGGAATATGGTACTCAGATACGGTAGAGTGAATTCAGTCTTTGAACTTTACATATTTAACTCAAATGCCCCAAGTAACAGACTAGCATGTACTACTGCTCTCTTCCATAGTAAAATTATGCTTTCATGTCACAGTTATAGGAAAAACTTCTTTTTTGACAGTCATTGAAAAAAAGGATTAGGAGGAGTCTAATATTACAGAAACACAGAATCATAAAATGGCTTAGGTTGGAAGGGACATTAAAGGTCATCTAGACCAAGGCCCAGGAAATAAGTGGGGACATCTTCTACTAGATCAGAGATTGCCCAGAACACTGTCCAATATGACCTTGAATGTTTGCAAGAATGAGGCATCTACCAACTTTCTGGACAAGTATTTTTTTGTGTCACCACCCTTATTGTAAAAAATTTTGTCCTTACATCTAGTTCGAATCTACCCTGTTTTGGATGAAAACCATCATCTCTAGTCCTCTTGCTACAGGTCTCGTTAAGGAGTTTCTTCCCATTTTTGTGATAAGCCTTCTTTTAGAAAGGCAGTAATAAAGTGTCCCCTAGAGCATTCTCTTCTTCAGGCAGAGCAATCCAAACTCTCTCAGCAATCCAAAATCTCTCAGCCTGTTTTCATAGGAGACATGCTCCAGCCCTCTCAGAATTTTTGTGGCCCACTTCTGGCCTCATTCCCAAAGGTCGATGTCCTTCCTTTGTTGGGGACTCAGAGCTGGATGCAGTAGAGTAGGGTCTCATGAGAGCAGAGATGGAGATCACTTCCCTTTCCCTGCTGGCCACACTGCTTCTGACGCAGCCCAGGATACACTTGGCTTTTGGAGCTGCAAATTCACATTGCTGGGTCATGTGCAGCCTCGCATCGATCAGCATCCACAAGTCCTTCTACTCTCAATTCCTACATCCCTCAGTACTGGTACCAAGAGTTGCGCTAACTCAAGGTTCCCATGGGCCTTGAGCTTCTCCAGGTCCTTTGGATAATGTCCTGTCCCTAGGAGTGACAGCCACATCACTTGACTTGGTGTCACTGGCAATCTAATTGAGGTTGTAGAGCACTTACATCTGCTCCAATATTCACTAAATCTTAGATTCACAGAATTGTTAATGTTGGAAGTGACCTCTGGAGATCATCTAGTTCAATCCCCCCCACCAAGGCAGGGTCACCTAGAACAGGTGACACAGAAATGCATCCAGGTGAGTTTTGAATATCTCCAGAAAAGGAGACTCCATGAGACTTCCCTCTTCCTATGCTCTGCCACTCTCAGTGTGAAGTTCTTCCTTGTACTGAGGTGGAACTTCTGTGTTAACGTGTGGCCATTACTTCTTGTCCTGCTCCGAGCACCACTGAAGAGAGTTTGGCACCTTTCTCTTGACACCTGAGTGAGATATTTATATGCATTAAAGAGATATTCTACCAGGATCTGCTGGACACAACCCAGTCAGATGAGCCAGCTTTGTAGTACTGGATATCTCTGGCATTGCTCATTTTCTTTTTTATTTGCTTAATCTTTGCAATATGCTGTGTGCAGTTCAGTTAAGCCCCTTCAGAGGAAGTGAAACCGTCCCTGTGGGGCAAACTTAGACGAGCTGTTGTGAGTGGGTGAAAGATTGTTTCAGCTGAATTTCCAGCAAGGAGCCTGTTGCTTCTGCAGAGAGACTGCAGGAAGGAAGCAGCACTCAGCCAGGGTTTGAAGGGTAAAGTAACAAGAATGTCCTAAGACTAATCAAGAAAGATGCACTGCTTGATGCAACAGGTCATTCCACTGATCTGTTTGGGAGCTGTGTTTGGAGCAAGCGTCTGCTTGGTTGATGGAGTAGTTTATAAAACAGTATTTTGTTTAAAAAAGAAAAATTGCCCTGTTGGATTTTTTCAGAGTTAGGTGGGATTTTTAATGTTTTTGATTGTGTTTTTTCTTTAATTTTTTATTTTTAAGAAAATTTTCCTAGTTTGCACTAGAATATTACATAGCTTCTTTTAGTCATGAAAACTTTTGTCATTCTTTAGAACTACCTCTCAGACCGATATGACTGTGCTGTCATAAAAAGCTCCTCAACGGAGTACACAGGAGATTACCATAATCAGGATTTAGGGATGTATTAGATGAGTGTCTGTACGAAAATTCAGGTAGTAATGCCAGAGTATTCTTATTTAGAGACTGGCTGAATACACCTCATTGCCCTCTAATCTAGAGGTGTCTCTGAGCCCTCCAGAATAAGTAGTTTTCAGCCCAGTAGTTCTGCTTGAAGGGAACATATACTTGCTGACAAGTGAATGTGTTGACACTCAGGATGAGCTTTTACCATTTGAAAAAGTATGAAAGCTTTCTGCGACTTGTGTTCATGTGTGTGCTTTCAAAGGAAGTGAGGATATAACACTTTTGTTATATCAGGATGCAGGCTACTAATTTTGCAGAGATCAGATACAGGAGCGACACCTTTTTAATGGAATTTCATTGTCATTGGCTTCTAACACCCTGACAAAGGTATCCACAGCAAAAGGCCATGAGAAGTGAGCTTGGAATCAGACTACACTGTAGTTCCCACAGGAGCTCAAAATCAAGTAGGGCCGGATGTAACTCTGAGATGCTTATGTGTGAATTTAGCATTATGTGAAGACTACCATACTATCCAGTTCAAATAGCAGGTAGCCTAACTGTGGATGAGGAAAACCTCACCCATCAAAAAGTCCAGGCTACTGCTGCTTAGTTGCTCTCCATAGATGAGGTAATTTAAAGACAGCTTTGATGTCTTGACACAAGTGACAAGTCTCCAAACATATAGGTACTTAATCATGATTGCACTGTCTTTCTTGGTCTGCTTTGGTGGAAAGTGGAATTCATGGCAAAGTGAGGAACTAGAGTTACTGATTTTATCTTTTATTGGAAAAGGAGGCAATAAATAATGCATTAGATGGAGAAACAAAATTTGCTACTGTTACAGTTTCATTATATCACATAGGAGAAGAGGGTTGAAGCTTAATAAGGAATAAAATAAATTATAAAAATAATTTATAACCATTGAAACAAAACCAGGGAAGCATCAAGGAAAACTTAAAAAAAAAAATTGAATTTTGATCTGAGTCAGTTACTTGAATGTTGTTTAAGCATCAGCGCTGAAAGGCTTTATAGTTAAGCAGTAAGTTTATATCTGTTACATTTAGAATCCTGTTCATCCAGCTGTACACTATAAAGCTGTAATTCAATTGTGATGTTTCAGCGACACAGGATAAGGCACACAGTCCACATAGTTTGATAATGTCACCAATATCCAGGGGTGGACATGAAAGGGAACATCACTCCTATCAAACAGGATCTCTTAATTTTTCTGTGGGCTTGCTGTTCTGTCTCCAGCAATGAGCCTTAAAGAGGGGAAAAAAATCTTCTGCAAGATGAACTCTACATGTTCTATAATATTATCCTATGTATTTTTTATTTCCTTACATTTTTTAGTGTTAAGAACTACCTATTTCTCAAGTTGTGCTCTAGCAGCCCTGATGGGAGGCAGCAGAGTGTTCTAAGGTCTAACACTTAGGTCTTAGGTCTAAGGATGAAACTAGCAAGCATGGTAATAGTCCTTAATGTACTAGAGGATTAGGGGAAAAGTGCTGAAATAAGAGTAACAATAGGGACGCTTTTCATTTGAAATTATAATTGCTTCTTTCCAGTGTTAATGACACAGTCCTACACGGGTGTGATTTCAGGGGGTTCCTGTAGTTTCTTTGACAGCCTGTAGCCTGTGGCAGTCTTGTTTACTATTTAGAGGTATCAGGCTGTTTTGAGGAAGGGTACATGATACTTTTTGCAGCCTCTGGGTCTTTCTTCTTACAATGTACTGTGAAGCACTTTGAGTAAGTAGCGCTACATATTCTTCACGTTTGAATATTGCACTCCTGGAAGTTTCTAAGATGTTTTTAGTTTCCCTCTAATATAATTATGATGGTTTTCTTCTACACAGTAAAACTATTAGGACAGTATTGTGAAGCACTAATTCCATTAACCACTTTTTTCTGTTGTCTATAACTTACCCTTCTCTCTCATTTTCTGGTTTGTGTTGTTTTGTTTGTTTTTGTTTTTGTTTTTTTCCCCCCCCCAACTTTATTTTATGTCATTTAGATTGGTCTTGGAAATGAGTACTGTTAGAAAATACTGGTGCAAAAGAACTTGATGAAAATTCTGATAATGGCATAATCCAGCCACATAAAGTGGTTAAGTGTTACATTAAAGCACTTTTAAACTATTATTTGAGAAACTGTATTAATTCCTTTAACAGTTCTGCTAGTTCATTCCTGCAGAGGCAGGCGGTTGGCTTCAGGGGAATAAGGAAATTACATGTACATAATTGTGTGATGAGAGATGGAAGAGAACACTGACACTGAATGAAAACAGATAAGATACTCATATAGTAAAAGAAATAGTTTAGTAATACTCTGTGCCAATTATTTAATAATACTCTATACCAAAAGAAAACCAAACCAAACCCAAAAAAACCAGAAAACAAATCCAAACCAGTAATTCTAGCCTAAATTGCTATTATACTGGTTAGAAATTTCCTATCAATTTCTTTTTTTTTTTTTTTTCCCCATTATAAAATGTCTTTCTTACAAAAAAAGAAGTTTGAAAAAGTCAAGGCTTGATATTTTTTGAAAGTTGAGACAAAATATTACGTTTGAGTTACCGTTTAATTTCCATCCATCCCATTAAGAAGCTGAAGCTGTCTAAGGTTTTGCAGTGTTTCATGGAACTTATAATTTGAATATATTGTGTTCTAGTGTGTTGTATGTTGAAAATCTCTGGTGAATCTTTCCACACCGACACAGCTTTGGGGGACATGGCGGTCCCTTGCTAAAGTTCAGAATACTGCCTGAAAGGCAGAGTTTCCCTCAGATCAGAGAAGCAAGCTCTTCTGCTACGAGAGAGATAGCTGGCAATTAGTCTACACAAAGAAGTAGTTAATAACCTATCTGTGAGATGTAAGGAACATGTTAATAAAATTTTTGTTTTCATTAACCAAGATAATTGAGTTCTGTTAAACAATAATGTTGGTGGGCTGCCTTTGCCCCACTTTTACTGAAATTAATTGAGAAGGTTGAGCTGACATTTGCAGGAGAATTTGCAGGAGAGTCCCACAAGCTTTGCAAAGAGCTGAGCTAACCCTACAAAAGACAGCAGGAGGATTGCAGGTGGGCACTCCACTGCAAAGAAGCTGAAGTTATAAGAAACACTCTGACAGATGTAGGTGTGCCTCTGATTCTACAGTCAGACATCCAGTGCTGTATTCTTCGCTCCACTGACTTTGTCCCCAGTACAATATTTTAAAATTACATAGGCTTGTTTCTTACACTAGCTGAACAGTTAATCATTGTGAGATTGTCTTCTGCTCCTATCGTGGATGGTGAGGGACCATGACATGTTCCTGCACAGTTGGGCCAACCCCATCCTCCCCTCTAAATGCAGCTCGTAGCAGCCTCAGGCCGAGTTCAGAATACATTGGAGACACAGGGAAGACAAGACCCCTGGATGGTAGATATATAGATATAGATATATATGTAAATAGATATATAGACAGATATATTTAATGAAAGAGTGGCTATCACCTTTTCTGTATCTCATAGTCTTATGTCCCCAAATGCAAATCACAAAGCTCTCTCTAAACTGGGACAGTCTGGATTAGTCTTTTCCCAACTTTCTGGCTATAAACTAGTATAAACTGTTTTGTAGCTACAATAATTTACTAGCAAATCCTAAAAAGATAAAATCTCTAACATGCAAGTCTATCTTAAGCCCTGCAAGGAGTGATCTGCTTATGTCCCTCTGCTTACAAGAAAAAAAAAAAAAAAAAAAAAAGGTTTAGGTTGGCTATTAGGAGAAAGTTTTTCATCCAGAGGGTAGTTGAGCACTGGAACAGGCTCCCCAGGCAAGTGATCCCAGCACCAAGATTAACAGTGATCACATAGTGTTTGGATGATACTCTCAGGCACATGGTGTGATTCTTGAGGTGCCCTGTGTGTAGGACTTGATGATCCTGATGTGTCCCTTCCAACACAGCAGATTCTATAATTTCTGGACTCATTATGATGTTTGTATAGGTCACATGTTCTGATGTGCTATGTGATATTTCAACCTTATAGGCTCAACTAAAGGACTGACATTTTTCTGATATGTGAGTTTATTAGTGATCACATACATGATGTAAATACAATTTAATAATAATTACATTTAAAATTAGAATAGCAGTAACACTGGAGAAGAGGAGGAAGTAACTGTGTCCAGAATAACTGAAAAGAAAGAAGCAAGCAATTAAGTAATTCAATAAGGCTGATGCAAAGATATTGGTTTCTTGGTTCCCAGTCTGTTTTACATGTCATTAGATCCATTTTATCCCAACTAAGCCTAAATATTCCCTCATTAATTGCACATTAGTTGCATATTCATTTGAACAATCAGACTTTAAAAGCAGCTGAAAGGCCAAACAAGCCAATGACGACACTACAGTTTCAAATATTACTGGGTTTTCTGCCAACACTGAGATGAGTTTTGAAAAGGAATTAGTAGCTGAGTGTACATCATCCTAATTTGTTCCTCATCTTGCATGGCAGGTAAGGTATTCGTAACTGTAGGTTGAACATCTCTTTCCACAACCTGTACCATGTAGTCATCTTCCCTGAGTCATTCTGTTACCTCCACACCCTCACTCATAAAGATAGGAATAAGGGTAGACAGGAGTAGGTTCACAGTCACACAGTGGTTTGCTTTCTAAAGTACAAAAAGTGTTGGTTCTCTTTTCCCCCTTCCCAAATGACATCCTCCCGCATCTTCTAACACCATGGAGGAGGTTCTGTCGAGCATTATTTGGAGTTGGTGGTAAGCAACCACTAGCAAACAGCTCAGATTCTTTTATTTTTTTGTATGAATGAGTCTTTTATGGTTCATTACCTGACTTGTGAGGTTTGGTGAACAGAAAGAAAGTGGCTTGTTCTAATTAGAGCTTCATGTTTTTATAAACTTGAAGAAGTTATGGTTTTGTACTTGGCAGACCTGGAAGATGTTCAGTGTTCATTGTTTCACTAAAAGGATTTTTTGCGTGGGCTTTCACAGGTATATCTCCTGTCTTCCTTTCAGTGATTTTTGTGCAGTCATGGAAAATAAATTTTTACTTATTAGAAGTTCTTACTGTTTCTAGGGAAAAGTACTAAATTTCTTCCTGGATTATGTGAATATATGGAAGCATATAATTCTTTTCCTAACAAAAAACATACTACTATCATGTTCAATTTCAGATAATTTTGAAAGAGTTCAGTTACTGGTGGTCCCATTGTCCCTACAGAGGTTGGTCATTTCTATCTATTAGCATTAACATAGTTAGTTGTTTGCTTCTCAGTTTCTTTCCCTACCTGCAGCTTTGAAAAAAAATCTATGACCATCATGTGCTGTAAGCTGACTGTGCTGAGGAAAAGCTGCTTTTCCTCCTAATGTTGTAGCTACTGATGTTTAGCACTGAAATAGCAGAGGCTGTGATAGTATGTCCTCCGTTCCCTGCGTAAAGGTGATCTTTTTTGCATAATAAAGCTTGAAATATAGCCACCTACTATAGAAGCAAGGATCAAAAGAGGTTTTCATGGTGGAGCAAGCTTCCAGACTCCTGAATTAATTGCCACTAATAAAGGCAGCACTGTGTATGATTTCTAGGGTTTGCTAATGTTTTTTTTTCCATTTCTTGTGGCAGAATGGGAGACCAGGCATCTCAGTGGCAGAACAGCCATGGGGCTGGGGGCAGAGGTATGGTGGTTTAGGACCACTTTTATTGTCTAGGGGGCAAGTTCAATAAAGGTGATGGAAAACTTAATAGAGTTGCAGCAGGTGAACAGTTTATTACAGGGCATTTAAATGAGGGAAGGAGGGATAACCCACAGGGACCCCAGAATTACACAAAGGAACACCTGACACACGGAAAAAAAAAAAACACAAAAAGGGAAAAAACAAAAAAAAGAAAGGGAACTGCTCCTTTCAGCTAAATGACTAGCTGAAAAAAAGCAGTGGGAAGGGTAGGAAAATCT
>VXBA01000215.1:211507-226197 GCA_013399895.1 Serilophus lunatus
TTTGGCTGCCGCACCTCAGGGAATGCCCCAGCGCCACTGCCGCTTCTATCTCTAGTATGGTACCAGTGTTGGCCCTCCGTCGCTGTCCAAAAGTGACAGCCATGCTCAGGTTCCCGACCAGGGCCGGCCTGGGGCCACGCCTGTGCTCTTGCAGCATCCCTTTGTCTGCAAGCCAACAGCTGCTGGGATCACACTTATTGTGCCGGCCCACCGCCGCCCCGGGGCTGAAGGATGACTGTGCATTCCACCCCCCCCCCACCCGCCCCGGGGCTATGCGTGCCACTGGCCCGTGCTCCTTGGGGGTTGAGGAGCCGCCGCTGCCCCGTCCCCGTCTTGGCCCATGCCCCCACAAAACGGCAGGAACAAGGACCGTCCCATCCCTGCTCTGGCCCCACGCTGCTGGGAGCCTGGAGGGCAAGGAGCTGCCACCGCCCTGGCCTCGAGGGGACCGGGACTGGCGCAGGCCCTACTCCGTCCCAGCCCAGCTCAGCCCAGGAACCAGCAGGGCACAGGGAGAGCAGCCCCCTCCTCCCCCTCCCCAAGTCCCAGGAGAGCAGCTGGAGCAAGGGCCCCCTCCCCCTCCCTGCAGTTCTAAGGGAAACGGAATTTTACTAAACAGGTGAGTGGGGTTTCTTACATTCTTCCCCCTCCAAAGCCCTTTTCAAACGGCTACAGGAGGGAATTGCTTTGCCCTCCTTCCCATTCCTGCTCAGCCAGGGACATGTTCCTGCTGCTCCCTCTGCTACTCCTGCTGCTCCCTCCGCAGCAGCCAGGGTAGAAGCCAGTGCCTGGTGCTTGTGGCTGAGGCATGGGATAGCACACACAGCTGCCATGCCCTCGAGGGTTTGCAGCACTCCAGAACAAGTGGGTGGCAGCACCAGCCAGTGGCGGTGCACAGGACTAAAGGTGCACATGTACAGGGGAGAATGTGTTCCAGATGTGGGCAAGCACAGGCTCTCTCTCCCTCCTTATGAGTGGGTATGGAGCAGGCAGCATTCAAGCTGCTGCAGCAGCTCGTCCAGAGGAAATGGGTGGAATTCTGGTCCCCAGTGTTTCTACAGCTGCTCGGCCACCATTTCACCTGAATCGAACCTGATCACATCAGAGGATGACCCCATACTCAGAGGTTTCTTCTCCCAGCTATGCCATCAGCTCGTGAGAGAGCTCTGGTCTGCCACCCAGTATTTAGAGGAGGTGGCTCCTGTGACCACTAAAATGGGTCAGAGACTTATAAATTGACTCTAACAGGGGACAATGGTTCTCTTCTGTCCCTTACAATATTCAATTAGAGAGTGGTTATTTTTCTTTTCTGTATCTCATGGTCTTGTGTCCCCAAATATTAAATCACATAACCATCTCTAAACTGAGACAATGATGTTAAATCAGGTGATGAATAGACGCCCACCTTCTACAGCTGAAATGTTTTCATTTGCTTGATGTTCCCCGTTTTATCTCATACCCTTATCGTATGATTTCTCTACTTGCTCCATTTCTGAAAGATGTAATTTTTTCTATATATCTCATGGTAAATTTTCCATGTCTTTGTGTTGATCGTGTTGGTCCAAAAGTTATCAGGTTGCTGGAAGAAGAATCCTCTTGATGAAATAGCTCTGCATCCTGTAGCTTTGTGATGAAGCAATTTCCCCATTTGCCACCTCAAGCTTCAGTTCACATCTGCATCAGTGTACAACCGTTACTCTCTTGTAAATTGACAAACATTAAAACTTACCTAAATCCCAAGAAAGAGCTGTAAAATTTATCCCTATCAGGACAGCAGTAAACACATTAGAAAGCTTCTAAAAATGCTGTTGTGTGGAGCAAGTGTCTTGTACTAGGAAGGATTTTTTGTTCCTAAAAATGGTCTGATCTATTATTGATTTTTAATATGGCTAATTCTCTTGCATATCTCTGCATAATTATTCTGTTGGCACTGGTATTTTTAATTTATGGTGGTCATTTTTGTTATATTATGGGTTAGGACCCGTCCAAGAACAGGGCTTAAAAGGTGATGAATGCTGTGTAAACTGAAGGCAAATGTCCTGCAATTGTAGCTGTGTCCTAATGCTGTCCTTTGGTTTGACTGAGCCTTATCTGAATATCATACAAGATGACATAAACAGGAGATAAGTGGCATAAATCTTCTGCAGTTTACAGAGATCTCTTGGTTTGATTTGCTGGTAGAAAGGAAAATCTCAGCAGCTCCGGAGAATGCATTGTTCTGAAGTGACAGCTCCAGAAGTAGCCTAGCAATTTCTTCACAAGGTCATTAAGGAAACACAGGGTTTGCTGTTGTAGAACTGTTTAATGAAGTCAGAATATTGTAGAGAAAAGTGAAAGGATCCAGAGCACTTAAGGCACCATGAAATTACTGTAGCATGTTTCTCAGATGTTGACTCTAGCTAGTAACATTTTCTGTCAACTACAGTCAGTAACAAACTTGCCAGCATTGACCTTTCTTATACACAGAATTACCAAGGTTGGAAAAGACCATGGAGATCATCAAGTCCAACCTTTACTTAGGTTAACAACCTATCCAACATCAGTCTAACATCTATACCATCTAAACCATGCCACTAAGTTCATCATCCAACCTATCCTTAAACACATCCAGGGGCAGTGGCTCCACTACCTCCCTGGGAAGCCCATTCCAATGGGAAATCACTCTCACTGTGAAAAAGTTTCTCCTGATATCCAACCTAATGATGCAGCCNCCATGCCCTCGAGGGTTTGCAGCACTCCAGAACAAGTGGGTGGCAGCACCAGCCAGTGGCGGTGCACAGGACTAAAGGTGCACATGTACAGGGGAGAATGTGTTCCAGATGTGGGCAAGCACAGGCTCTCTCTCCCTCCTTATGAGTGGTGTGGCTGAGGCATGGGATAGCACACACAGCTGCCATGCCCTCGAGGGTTTGCAGCACTCCAGAACAAGTGGGTGGCAGCACCAGCCAGTGGCGGTGCACAGGACTAAAGGTGCACATGTACAGGGGAGAATGTGTTCCAGATGTGGGCAAGCACAGGCTCTCTCTCCCTCCTTATGAGTGGGTATGGAGCAGGCAGCATTCAAGCTGCTGCAGCAGCTCGTCCAGAGGAAATGGGTGGAATTCTGGTCCCCAGTGTTTCTACAGCTGCTCGGCCACCATTTCACCTGAATCGAACCTGATCACATCAGAGGATGACCCCATACTCAGAGGTTTCTTCTCCCAGCTATGCCATCAGCTCGTGAGAGAGCTCTGGTCTGCCACCCAGTATTTAGAGGAGGTGGCTCCTGTGACCACTAAAATGGGTCAGAGACTTATAAATTGACTCTAACAGGGGACAATGGTTCTCTTCTGTCCCTTACAATATTCAATTAGAGAGTGGTTATTTTTCTTTTCTGTATCTCATGGTCTTGTGTCCCCAAATATTAAATCACATAACCATCTCTAAACTGAGACAATGATGTTAAATCAGGTGATGAATAGACGCCCACCTTCTACAGCTGAAATGTTTTCATTTGCTTGATGTTCCCCGTTTTATCTCATACCCTTATCGTATGATTTCTCTACTTGCTCCATTTCTGAAAGATGTAATTTTTTCTATATATCTCATGGTAAATTTTCCATGTCTTTGTGTTGATCGTGTTGGTCCAAAAGTTATCAGGTTGCTGGAAGAAGAATCCTCTTGATGAAATAGCTCTGCATCCTGTAGCTTTGTGATGAAGCAATTTCCCCATTTGCCACCTCAAGCTTCAGTTCACATCTGCATCAGTGTACAACCGTTACTCTCTTGTAAATTGACAAACATTAAAACTTACCTAAATCCCAAGAAAGAGCTGTAAAATTTATCCCTATCAGGACAGCAGTAAACACATTAGAAAGCTTCTAAAAATGCTGTTGTGTGGAGCAAGTGTCTTGTACTAGGAAGGATTTTTTGTTCCTAAAAATGGTCTGATCTATTATTGATTTTTAATATGGCTAATTCTCTTGCATATCTCTGCATAATTATTCTGTTGGCACTGGTATTTTTAATTTATGGTGGTCATTTTTGTTATATTATGGGTTAGGACCCGTCCAAGAACAGGGCTTAAAAGGTGATGAATGCTGTGTAAACTGAAGGCAAATGTCCTGCAATTGTAGCTGTGTCCTAATGCTGTCCTTTGGTTTGACTGAGCCTTATCTGAATATCATACAAGATGACATAAACAGGAGATAAGTGGCATAAATCTTCTGCAGTTTACAGAGATCTCTTGGTTTGATTTGCTGGTAGAAAGGAAAATCTCAGCAGCTCCGGAGAATGCATTGTTCTGAAGTGACAGCTCCAGAAGTAGCCTAGCAATTTCTTCACAAGGTCATTAAGGAAACACAGGGTTTGCTGTTGTAGAACTGTTTAATGAAGTCAGAATATTGTAGAGAAAAGTGAAAGGATCCAGAGCACTTAAGGCACCATGAAATTACTGTAGCATGTTTCTCAGATGTTGACTCTAGCTAGTAACATTTTCTGTCAACTACAGTCAGTAACAAACTTGCCAGCATTGACCTTTCTTATACACAGAATTACCAAGGTTGGAAAAGACCATGGAGATCATCAAGTCCAACCTTTACTTAGGTTAACAACCTATCCAACATCAGTCTAACATCTATACCATCTAAACCATGCCACTAAGTTCATCATCCAACCTATCCTTAAACACATCCAGGGGCAGTGGCTCCACTACCTCCCTGGGAAGCCCATTCCAATGGGAAATCACTCTCACTGTGAAAAAGTTTCTCCTGATATCCAACCTAATGATGCACCCTAAGACTATGTCCTCTTGTCCTGTCACTGGGAGCCTCAGAGAAGAGACTGATCCCCACCTGACTACAGCCTCCTTTCAGATAGTTATGGACAGCAATAAGGTCACCCCTGAGCCTCTTCTTCAGTGCCAAATACAAGGGAAAAATAACTTCCCTGGTCCTACTGGCAACACAATTCTTGATGTAGGCCAGGATGCCATTGGCCTTCTTGGCCACCTGGCACACTGCTGGCTCATATTCAGCTTCCTATCAACCAGCACCCCCAAGTCCCTCTCTGCCTGGGCATCCTCCAGCCACACCGACCCCAGCCTATAACTCTGCATGGGGTTATTGCAGCCAAAGTATATCCTCCCAGCTTCTTAAGTATTACTCTATTAACACAAGCCAGTCCTCAGGCTCTATGTCTTATAATGTAAAGGATAAGCATTTTTGGCTTTCATAGAAATGATATCTATTTTGCAATGTGGAGTTGGGGGAAAAAATAGGAAGAAACATTTATGAACTGCCATAGTATGGTGTTATATGACTGCATGAATTAAAATCTGCTAGCTGTATATGAATGTTACTTATATGTGAGTAGGAAATAGACTGATTATTAATTTAATCACTCTACAAGAGCCCAGAAAACCTGTGATTATGAAACACTTATTTTTCTA
This sequence comes from Serilophus lunatus, assembly GCA_013399895.1. Lineage (NCBI taxonomy): Eukaryota > Metazoa > Chordata > Aves > Passeriformes > Eurylaimidae > Serilophus > Serilophus lunatus. The sequence continues at coordinate 216,936 of VXBA01000215.1, forward strand.
CAGTATCTAGGTAACTAGCCACTGACAACTGGGTAGCCAAATGAGTGCAGATTAAGGTAAAGTGTAGAGACGCAGGGCTCTGAGCAGAACGCTGTTGTTGCTGGTCCTTAACCCAACAAGAGTGAGCTTTTTGTTGTCATTCTGCTTTTGGTCTGTATCGTTTGCATGGATTCACAGTGGAGTTCAGTCTGTAGTATACTGTTGGGGAATTCATAAGCTCTTGTAGTAAACTGCGATGCTTTCCTTTATCACATTGCCATTCTAACATCTTACATGTATGTTTTTGCTTTCTAGACCAGCCTCTGCTCAGGAACTGCTTTGCTGTGTCCTTGAAGTGTTCACCGAGTACCTTTCTGTGTTGCCATGACAACCTGTGATATGTATGTATTAAAAGTACACCACTTATTCCAGCAGCAATGTGACAGAGGGGGCAGGGTGTAATGATTGAAATATTCTTGGGGGTTAAATGCACAGAAAGGCTAGGTTGTGTCCTAAAAAGCTTACAGTCTTAAGCAGACAAATAGTGACAGCAAGGAAAATTTATGCATTTCACAGATGTAGAAAAGATTCTCAGAACAAGATGATAATATACATAATAACTTATGTATGGCAATTAATATTTTATGCTGACCAAAACCCACTGATACATACTTACAATGCAAATAATAAAAATACAAATCAGTCGCAGGGATCTAAAACAACATTGTTTTGAAAGATAGTCTTAAATCTTATAAACATATGCCAAAGAATTAAATTAAAAATTAAATCGGAAAACAACAAAGTACCTAGCAAGAATACAAAAGCTAGTTTTATAGATGCTATAAAAGTTTAACAGTTTCCTTCTTTTTTCTAATTTTTTAATTTTCTGAGTCTCACTTGACTTTTAGTTTTTTTAAAATAAATTATAATCTATTTCAAAAGGACTATTATTTTTATTGAGAGCATTCTAAAGTTGAATTTATAATTATAGAATCATAGGATCATAGAAGGGTTTACATTGGAAGAGACCTTAAAGATCATCAAATCCTCTGGCTATCAACATTATTGAAGACCGAGACAAAAAATCATTGCATCCCTAGACAATTTTTTGGTTTTTTGAGCATCTCTCCTATGAACACAGGCTGAGAGTTGAACTTGTTCAGCCTGGAGAAGAGAAGTGTCCAGGGAGAATTTATAGCATCTTCCAGTACGTCAAGGGTACACTAAAGGGCAAGAAAGTTAGAGAGGGACTTCTCACAAGGGTATGTAGTGTTAGGAAAAAGGGGAATAACTTTAAACGGAAAGAAGGTAGGTTTAGATCAGATATTAAGAAGAAATTCTTCACTGTGAGGGTGATGAGACATTGGAACAGAGTGTCGTGAGAAACTGTGGATGCACCATCACTAAGTGTTCAAATGCAAGTTGGCTGGGGCTATGATCAACCTGGTCCAGTGGAAAGCATTGCTGTGCATGGCAGGAGGATTGGAACTAGATAATCTTTAAGGTCTCTTCCAACGCAAGCCATTCTATGTATCTATGATTCTATGATGTTTCATCCCTATTTGTCAGATAAAAATTGTCAATAAGCATTGCTCCAATGTTTTCATTAGAACTCCCCTTGCTATTAACATACTGAAAAACCCCTTCTTATTTTCAGACAAAACACTGGCAAGTTACAATTCTAAGAGCACTTTGGCCTTTTATGTCTTCTTCCCACATATGTGATCTACAGCTCTTGTCATCTTCCTGCAAAGCCTGGCCTAGTTTTCAGAGACCGTACAATTTATTTGTCCTCTGGAGTTCTTTAAGGACTGCCCTGTTCAGCAAACCCAGCCTTCAACGCTGCTTGTTTGACCTCCTACACAGGTGAATTGCCTGCCTCTGAGCTTCTCAAAGAGGCTTCTTAAAAACTGACAGGCTCTTGTGGACTCCTGAGCTCTCAGAAGCAGATTTCCAAGATGCTCTGCTGAGTAACATCCTGCATAGGTACAAATTACCTCCAGTCTCTTTGCAGACATCTTTTTTTTTGAATACTTTTTGGAGGTCCACTCTGAGCCTTTTCTTCTCTGGGGAGAAAAAACTCCTGGCTCCTTCGGTCTTTCCTCATAGGGCAGGTTCTGCAGCCCTTTGGCCATCTTGGTGGCTCAGCTGTGGACCCTTTACCATCTTGTCCACATCTTAGTTGAATTGTAGGACCCCAGAACTGGGCAAAGTGCTCCAGGCTTAGCATACACTGAGAACTAGCAACAAATCAAACCAAATACAGAAAGAAATAGAACTGTTTCCCCCCCTTTCACAGTCTCGCATATGAAATGTAAGAGTTGCTGAGATGAGGTATTTCTAGTGAGAGGCTGAAGTCCCATCCTGAGGAAATTACTTAAGGAATGAAAATGAACTTACTTCATAACCGTGGTAGAAATGATAGTAATTGTATCTCAGACACAATAAACAACATATTTAACTTCCAAAATCTCTGATACGTTGTGAAGGAGGGAAACTTATGTTTCAGGACAGCAAGTTGCAGGGTTTCTACAGATGGTCTATATAGCATTAGCAATAAGATGGGATGGAATTAAACAGCCTAAGGTGTATCAGATCAATTTTTTAGAACTATGGTCTCTTTGCCTTGTGCTGTCACTCACCTCTCTTTCTCAACATCTTTGTTGAGAAGGTAGTCCTGTCTGTTCCTTATTTTGCATACAGGCATCGGATAAGCTTGTAAAGCCAAATCTGGGAGTTACCTGCATAGCCCCATTATCCTTTTTGTATCATGATTAATTGCCTCTGAAGAAGTTCATATAGAGAGATTACAGCACTCTACTGTTTCACTAGAGAAGATTGCAGAACAAAGCAGTATAATGTGAAGTTTATCAGTTGCTAGTTATTGGGTTACTAGTGTGTAATAGGTTTGAATATTGTTTTTTTTCTCCGGGAAGGGGGATGTTTGGGTTGTTTGCCTGTTAAAGCATTAAAAGCATTAAAATAATTTTCTTTTGTGTTTTCCCCAAAATTCCAGGGAGTGAAGAAGAGAGTGGTGTCAGCTGATCTTGCCTTCAGGGACCCTGGGCGCAGCGAGACCAGGGAGAGAAGTGGTGGGGTTGCATGAAGCCACAACCAGGTCCAGGACTGTCCCAGCTGCTCTCCTGGGTTCCACTCGCCGGCGCATGCTGGGGGTGTCTTCCCCACAGCTGTGGTGGCTTAGACTGAGACCGGTGGTATCACCCCCCACTTAGGTGCGATGGGCACGGAGCCGTCGCCCTCATCACTTACCATTGCAGCAGGAGGACTGGGAGCTCGGCTGCCCAGTGTAGAGCCCTGGTTTTCTGTTGTCTCAGTTGTGAGTGGGGTGCAGTGGTGGCAGGACAGAGTGCCAATGGAGTGGGGCGGCCCCCATCCTCATGCTGCCTGGTGGTGCCAGTGGCGATGGGCAGCAGTGAAGCTCAGTGGCTGCACCCATGATGCCAATGTCTGTGTCGCGGCGCGCTGGGCTGGCCTTGGCGGTCACTNCGCGGCGAGCTGGGCTGGCCTTGGCGGTTATTTGGGTATGGAGACTAGGTCCTACGCAGCATGGCGGTGCAGAGTGGCACGGGGCAGTGTTTTTCTTCGGGTGGGCAGCTGACAAGAGCCCAGCCGGAGGTAACCGCATCTCCATGGCCCTTCATTGTGCTGCTAGAAGGTGTGTGGGGGTGGCTGCTCTTACAGTTTCCTTTTTTTTTTTTTTTTTTTTTTTCCTTTTTTTGTGGGGCGTTGTTGGGTTTTATTTTGTGNTTTTTCTTCCTTTATTTGTGTGACGTTGTTGGGTTTTATATTGTGTGTGTATGTTGTTTAGTATCTGGGAATTCTATAAGGTCTTCAGAGCCCTAGGAAAATAAATCTGTTGCTTGCTGTTGAATCTGTTCAGTCTTTCGTCACTGTTGCACCCCCACTAGTGGTAAAAACACCACGTAGTGCTACCCAGTTTGTATTTTTTTCATATAAAGTCTAGGATATGTGTAATCAATATTATTCTCACACTGAATCCATACAACAAAAAATGGACTCTCTCCTTGCCAAAATCAGGACAAGTGCATTTCATCAGCTATGTTTTTTGTTGGGTTTTTGTTTGTTTGATTTTTTTTTTAACTCAGCTTGACCTGAGAACATGAAGTTTTGACCAAAATATTTTTTTTGTGTAATTAAGGTTGCAAACAGTTTAGAAGGTAAGATAAGATTTTCTAACTCTCTAGGCTATTCTATATACCAGACAACAAATGACAAAGCTGGATACATTAAATTAGGTATGGACAACATAGAAAACAGGCAATATGTGGGCATGTGTGCTGTCATTAGAAAATGAAGGCATTAGGATTAGATGGAAGCTTGTCCAGACTATTAGGTCTTGTTTGTGTCCTTAAAATCAGAGTTCATCCTTTCGTAAAAAGACACCTCTATCAGTTCACCTTAGCTGTTTCTTATCGTTAAATTCATTGTTGATCTCTTGTAGAGTGAGACTTAACAGACTTTGATCTATGAAAGAAAACCATTCTCATGTTCTTAAATAATGCCTCAACTCACTTTACAGTAGATATAGAAAAACAGTTTATTCAAGAGTAATCTGATTTACTATGAACAGAGTAGGATGAAACATGCCTTGAAAGTGTTTACTTTCTGCTGGATACAAAAGAAATCCTGACAACTGTTTCACATGTTGACTTATTTGTTTAAACACCTTTTTAAGTGAGAGCTCTCAGGGAAGCTGGGAGGCAGAGAATTCCATGAGCAAAAGCTTTGTGTTGAAGGCTGTTCATCTTTCTTATACATCAAGAAGAGTTTTAATTTGAACTTTGTAGTTCTAGAGGTATGTTGAAGAAAATACGAGGCACGTTGTTAGAGACACTAATATTGCCCAACAGGTCACACTGTCCTGTAAAATGAGAACTCCATCTCTAATGAAGAGCACATTCAATGCATGTATGTAACTTCCTTTAATATTTAAGTCCTGTCTGATGTTTACTCAAGGTGACTCTCTCTTCCACTTTAGCTGAATTTATTGAATAATAGAAAAAAATGGTCTTATTTTGTCTTTCTGTGGCACAAAGAGTTGTGCATGAATAAACAGTAGTCTAAATCTAGTCAACTGTCACAGGTAACAAAGTGATATCTGCTATGAAAAAACATGAACATTATTAGTGATGTGCTGTGGAGGGTAAATATTCATTTAGTGGATTGCCTGGAGCTGAGCATATGCTCAAGTACCCAGAAAGACACATTTCATGCAATATAAGAAGTAATGGAAACACTAGGTCTTGCTAAATGTGTAAACGTGTGAATTGTGCAACTATGCAAGCATTCATTGTAGAAGTATGTTTTTGTGTATTGTAGAGATTGAAGGCAAATATGCTGGGAAATTCCATGTAATATCTATATATCTGATCCAAAAATGACTGTCAAATCTGGGTGAGACAGCCTGTGTTTGATGAACAAGAATAGGAGAAGCCATTGTACCATTTGTAGAGCATTCAGTGCATTCTTTTGATTTTATTTTAAAATCAGTGCTCCCAGCAAGGGTACTGCATGAGAATGCAAATTTTGATGACAGAAAACTAAGCAAGCCAGGCAACTTTTGTACAACATTTTTAATGTATTTGGAAAAGAGTTTATATTCATGGGAAAAAAAAAGTTCACAGTAAAATTAAGAAAACTGGAAAAGATCTTGTCTCTTTTTTGATTCTTAAGTGATGTCTGTTACTTTCCTCACCAGCAGTCTCACCAGAAAAAGAAAGCCCTTAGGAAAAGGATGGAAAGCTGTGCTTATGTCAGTGACTCCCCATTTGAACTGAATACAAAATACAAAGACAATAACAGAAATATTTCTTCTGCCAGTGACATTAGTTAGGAGTAGAAAATGTACTATGTTATTAAAGTGAACAGTACTGTAGCACAGTATATCATATCTTTATCATCTCTCAGGGACTGTCAGAAGAGCAAAGTTGTTGGTTTTGTTCTGTAGTCACTTGCTGATATTTTTGTTTTGTATCGGGGCCATTTCCTATATTAAATAAAGATCTGAGATCATCACACATAGTTTAGGGGTTGGAAACAAAGTAGCCCAGTGGTGGTTTTGACACAATGAGCAACCACAGAGACATAAAAAAACCTGAAAAATCCAAGTACTATTCAGGAGAGAGAATGACCGCAGGCTCTTGGCAATAAATTGGGCAAGTGATTATTTTTTTTTTTTGATGCAGCACTGAGAGAACTATGTGATATTGCCTTCATTTCAAGAATCTTCTGAAAGTCATGTGCTGCCTTATCCTAGAAAATAATTGCATATGATAACTGACAGGGGTGTCATGATTTCAAGTGCTTTTAGACTAAAGACTGCAGATCTTTTCTTTCTTGCTTTTTTTTTTTTTTTNTCTCAGGAACAATATTTATTATGAACTCTGTTTAGACATAAAATTTTATCTTCTTGAAGAAATTCCCATTAGAAAAGCAAGATAATATCAATAATCCTGGAGACTGTGTGACAATTTGCTTTTAATTCTTCTCCATTCACTTAAAGCAAACACGCCTCTCAACCCTCCTGCCCCTATAAAATGCAGAACTCCAGACATATTCCTCAGCTTATTTAATTCTTCACCTGCTTTCATGGTATCCATTTCTCATTTTTAAAGTCAGAAGAGCTTTTCCAGAAGTTAGGTACTATTCCATCAGATAACACTCTGCACTTTGCTGTACCTCATCCTTATGTTGTTATGTTAAGGCCAGAACTTCTGAACAAAGAAATAAATAATGGGGACTATGTTTCCTGAAATTTCATATTATTTTAGGATAAACTATTTTTTCCTTTAGATCTCTTCTTTAAAAAAAAAATTTCCTGATTGAGACTTTGAATGTCTCTACTTAAAAGACTCAAGACACAAGTTTTGCTGTTAATCAAATGCATTCCTCTATATTGTTATTGGTTTGATTTTGTTTTTGTGAAAAAAATGTTATTCAAAGTCCTTCTAGTTTGTTCAAAACAAAGAATTTGTGAGGGAAATGAGCAAGTCATGTTCTTTGTAGTATTCACAACACTTGCTAACCTATGACTTTGAGATCTAAGCCATGTTTTCACAAGAATTAATAAGTGATCTTCGACAGTAAGACCTGACAAAACAAATATATCTCTACCAGGACCAGGTGCACCATCTTAATTTTGTCAAATTACCCAGTCGTCATGAAAAGAGGATGGTTTTAACCAACCATTTATAGGAATGTTTAGAATTAAATCTTTAGTAAGAGGAGAATCCTCAGCTCATATTTTATTTCTCTGTCAGCGTTTGTGGCAAAATTTAGACACTTTATTGAGTTTAACCAGTGTATCCAGAACCCTGTGCACAATGGATTTTCACCAGATAAATGCAGCAATTAGAAAAGATATATTCCATATTTCCCTTCAAGGAAGCTTTCACCTGACAGACAGGTAAACCTCTCCACAGGTTTACTCAAGTGTTATTTCATCATTGATGAACTGTATTTACCACAAAACCAGTTACAAAATAACACTTTTCATCAACACAAATCCGTGACAAGTGAGGGCTCATGATAGTTGAGTATAACTTCTGCCTACAATAACATTATTTAATAATACAAATAAGACAAAGCATATGCACAAAGTAGAAGAGTACAAGTAAAGCAAAACAAATTCTACCTTCTGAAACAGACAATTAGCACATTCACAAATTAGAGGCCATACTCACACTGGCATCCCAGCATGAGGGGAAGGAGAGAATCAGCTTGTCAGCTGTTTCTGGCTGTAAGTGAAACCAAAAGCTTTTGCTAAAATCCTACTTCTTTATAAATGTTTTTTTCTCCAAAAGGAAGTGTGCAGTTTTGGTGGTGGTTTTTTTTTTGTTGTTTTTGTTTTTGTTTTTGTTTTTGTTTTTTTTTTTTGTGAGTACTATAGTCATTACTTTAAAGTCTGGAGTAGTGAGACAAGATTTTATTGTCCTCACAAACTCCAGGCTCCAAAACCACCGGGTTTTATTGAACATACAGGAACTTCTGTGAGGAGAGTGATCCATTTGTCATTCTGAGGTGCCAGCAAGACCTTTCTGCCATTCCTGTGTCGTTTCAAATTTTGTCTTTTATCCACTACTCCACGCTAGTGTACATCTTGGTAAATTTGCCAAGCCTTTGAACAGCTATGGTGCTTGCTGCAGAAGTGGAAGAAAACATGACCTGGCAGAAAACCCTGAAACTATGGCAGGCTGAAAGAAAGTAAAACTGGAACGACTGCAATATTTTACAAATTCTGATCAAGTACTTCTGAAAGTACTTGTAAATATAAAGAATGGCAATGGTTCTTGTTGGAGCCAGGAAGAAGTGAAGAGAGGACAATTAAATCTGCAAGGCTCACAGAATATTTATTGTGGGATTACTGCATATGAAGAAACTTGGTGGCTTTTTGGAGTCAGGGCTGTCACGGCTGATGGAAGTAGAATGTCACCTCTTAGAAGAGCTCTGATGTTCTCTGCAATCTGGTATCACATGTGTTAACAGGAATAAATACAGTTATACAAATCCTCAATTTCAAAAGAATCTTACTGAATTATTTGTGAGGGGTATCAAAGTCTAATTTCAAGGAGGATGGTTGATACTGAAGTAGCATAATTTTTTAAATAAAATTATCACCTATTTTTGCCCTGTCTAACTTAAAACAGAACAGATGATTTATTAAATATATATTTTTTATTTTAAATTGTTATTTGAAGCTGAGGACAAGATTAGAATACTTTGGCAATTATATGATAATTTGGCAAATGTATCTGAGAGATGAATAAAAATTATTTCTAAAATTCATTCTCTTTTTTGTGTATATAAATTATGCTGTAGCTAAAAGTCTATTTAATAGTAATTGGAGGTAAAGTAATGGAAATACTTCAAGTAAATCCAGAATCCTGTGTGAAACTTTCCCCTTTTTATTGTAGCCTTAATGTATTAAATTATATTTTACTACGTAATGGTGTTCATGACATGTAAAGCTTTTATTTCAGTAATGATTGACTCACATAGGTTTGCAAAATAGGCTACAAAATGCAGAGAAGACTTAGTTAATAGGAGTTTATTTTTAATGTGTGTTTTTTTCCCCCAGAATTTTTGACTGCTTCATGCATTTTTGTTTGTCATTTGGTTATGAACAAAATTAGTATTTTGAATTCTGGAAAAAAAAAGCTCTATAACTCACATTTGTGCTTTCTTCCTTTTCTTTCGTTTTTTTTTTTTTTTTTTTTCGTCCACCCCCTTCCTCCCCACTCTA
>VXBA01000215.1:226202-249823 GCA_013399895.1 Serilophus lunatus
ATGTTTTTTTTTTTTTTTTTTTTTTTCCCCCCCCCCCCCCCCCCCCCCCCCCGGCATCATCTTAAAGACATCACAAATTGCAATATTGTAGTATTTGGTGTGGGTCACCAAAGCTAGTTAATTTGATAAAAAACTTCCTAAAATCTGTTTAAGGAGCAATCATAATTAATCTGACTAGGCTGACTCAAAATACAAATAAATGAAGTATTCCTATGTTTCCCACAAAATTCTGCTTCTCAAAAATCAAAAAATAATGCGAGCTAGTTGTGGTTTGATTTTTTTTTTTTTTTGGTTTCTGTGTGTGCGTATGTGTGCATGTGCGCATAAATACCTTAGTTTTCCGAAGACTTCAAAGAGTTTTAATCCGTGATTTGTAGCTGTGAAGATTGTCAAGATGATTCTGGAGACCAGGCACAACTCTTCACAGATACTGAACCCTTCAAGATGCTGCCTGCACTAGTTGACTCCTGTGAGGTAGAATTTTGTCTTGGATCGTCCCTGCTGGCCAGCACTGTGAAGGACAACAAGAAAGGATTTCTAAAATGTTAATAGCAAAAGAAAGATCAGAGCTAACATTGGTCTGTTACTTTATGAGATCAGACACTTCAGAAACCAGGATGTACACAAGGTAAAAATATTTAATGCCCTCTCCAACCCTGTCTTCAACACCTCTGATGGGCCCTGAGACCTGCAAAGCCCTGTGCTGGAAAACTATGCCTAAGGGGATGATAAACTCACAGCCAATCTAGAACCTCTTTGAGACTTAATGGTCTAGCTGGATATACACAGAAAACTGGAGCTCAATATGATTCATCCCAGGGTACACAAAGAGATGGCAGATGTCATCATGGGATGTCTCTCCATCATTTTTCAACAGTCTGGTAGTCTGGAGAGGCCCTAGTAGATAGTAGACTGCAAAATGCAGTCCAGGTTTTCAAGGACAACAAGGAAGCTCCTAGTAATTACAGGCCTGTCAGTCCCACTTAAGCAAAATTATAGAGAAAGTTATTCTGAGTGGTGCCTAAAATAAGATGAAAACTTTCTCAACAAGGATAAAGCAAAAAGCTGATCTGTAATGGAAGCTCCCATGTCCACAACGTACATCAATGTGTGCCACCATAGCACTAGTAACCCTTTTTCAATACTAATCAAGTATCATATCTAATAGATACATTCAATCCCAAAATTGTTTGTTCCCCATCCTGCCCCCTAGGTCTGCCCCTTGGAGCTTCTCCAGGGGGTTTTGGGCCTTCTATCTTACTTTATCTACTCCACATCTTGTTATTTTCCTCCAGTTTCATGTCTCAAACAGGATGTCCTTGCTAGAACTTGTTTTTCCTAGAAAGAATGTTAAACAACATTTCGCAGACTGTGAGAAAGAGGTTTTCTACCATCCTAAATTGAGAAACCAGACAGCTATGCTAAAATCCAGAAATATAAAGAATATAGAAAATCTTCATGCATCATGACAATTTCTGAAAAACACTTGCAAGACCACTCAGTCATTGGTAATAGCTAGCCTGAGTTCACAAGGGGAAAGTTCTTCTTAAGTAAATTAATTTTGTTTTATGACAAACTCACCCATCTAGCTGACCAAGAGAAGCCCATAGAAGTGTTCTTTTTGTGAACTTTAGAAGGTTTTGACGCTGTCTCCCATAGTTCTTTTCTGGGCAAAATTTCCAACAAGCAACTAGTCCATAGTACATTGGCTGACTACAGACCTGTCAGTCTAACCTCCGTCACTGGAAAAATTCTGAAGATCATGCTAGGTGCTGGGGACTTATTGAAAGAATGAAGCAAGCATCAGTCAATGTGTTTTCACCAAAGATAAGAACTGTTTTTCTACAATAGGTCACCTGCCTCAGGGTTGAAGGGAGTTGTTGCATTTTTTGTCTTTTTTAAGGCTTTTGATGCTGTCCCTCACAGCATCTTATTGGACAAATTGTCCAACTGTGAAATGAGAAAGTATGCATTGAGCTTGATGAAAAACTGACTGAAAGTAAGTAGTGTATGGGGCCAGATGTGGCCAGTACTCTTCCTCAGGGCTCAATCCTAGGGCTGGTTCTGTCCTGTATTTTCATCAGTGAACAGGATGAAGAAGCTGAATACTGCAATAGCAACTGTACATATGATATCAATCTGGAATGTGCTGTTGACTATCCTGATGTATGACAGGCCTTGCAGATTGAGTTAGATAGATAGACTGGATCATTGGCAGCCATCAGTGGCATGAAGTTTAACAAATCCAAATGACAGATTCTGCACCTGGAGTGGGGGTGGGGCACCATCGGTTGTATGTATGGACTAGGGAACAAGAGGTTGAAAAGCACCACTACGGAAAAAGACCTGGGAGTCCTGGTCGATGGCAAATTGAAGATGAGTCAGCAGTGCCCTGGCAGTCAGGAGGACCAGCCGTATCCTGGAAGGAATCAGGCAAAGCATCACTAGCTGAGTGAGGGGATTGTCCTGCTCTGCTCTGCACCACCAGTTGTCTGTTTTGTTAGCATTTCACGTGAAATAACTAATTAAAATGCAATTCATAAGAAACTTCTCTTGAGCAAATATTCAAGGAAGTCCTGGTAGTACTGAGGAAATAATAGTTGGATAATGATTTGTATGCCTTGAAACGGACTATTGGCATAACATAGTCAAAGTGCCGCCACTTTACTTTGACATAGTAAGAATCTGGTATTTTTAAAAAGAAATTACTTTATTTCTTTCAGTTTCCTCTCAGGCAATCTATGGTTCAGACCACTTTGGGAAAAGAAGACAGAGTGAAAAGATCACAGTGCAATATGTTTTCTTCAATTGTAATTTTCAAAATAGTTGAAATATTCATAAGGTCATTTGGGTTGCTCTAGTGAAATCCTGTCAAAGTTCTGTAGGATGCTATATCTCATCAAATCCACTTGGTATTTCCTTATCTTTCTGTCAGCTGCTGACTTGACCTTCCTTCATGGCCTGTTGGCTGAACGATGAAAACCATGATCAGAGTCTCCCATCTCTTTAACAGCCCATGTCCCTTAGCATGAAGAGTTTGAAGAAATTTATGGTTTCCTGAAGGTTGTGTGGTTGTCTTTTTAAAATATTAGAAGAGCTTTCATGTGAGGTTTTCTTTAATATTAGCATTAACTAATCCATTTGCTATATTTATGAGACCTCCATATGAGATTTCCTGCTGTCTGATGTTCATTGCTGTTCTCTGGTGTTAATTCAGGTACTGATGCAAAAAATGTTGTCACCTATTTGAATACCAAGAATAGAAATACAGGTTCAGACTAGTCTTAGACATATAGGAATTGCAACTGTGAAATCACAGTTAAAGTTGTTCTCATTTGGAGCCGCAGACATCTATTTTTTGCAGCTTTCTTTTAAGAAAGGCATGTAAAATGAAGATATTTGAACCAGCATTACACAGAAAACCACAATTAACCAAGGACAAATTTTCATTTCCTAAGAGTGTTACTGAAATGCTTTTTCATGATTGGAAATTTTAGAAAGCATACAGATTTTCAGAAGAAAACATATAAAATAATCCAGCACTTTCTCTTTTATGCCTTTTATCCCTTCTTTCAAAACAGGCCACCTCTGTCACGGGAAATCAAGTGATTTTTTTTACTCTATTTTTCTGCAAGAGAAGCCCATACTTACATATAAGTGTAAAAGATGTTCCTAAGTATTTTACTGGAAATATTGAGCACATTTGATATTTGATAGTTGATGCTTCAGTTGCAAGAATGCATCTTCACCACAGAGACAAATACGTTAAAAAACCCTTGTTTGCATATTTATATTGATAGCAATGTTAAGGTGTTCTCTTCTGTGGGGATGACAGCAGGCCTGTCAGCATCCTAGCATTAATTTATGAAATTAATGTTCATAATATTCGTATATATCCTTTATGAATCTCAGCACATCCTTAAATGAGCAAAAGCAGAAGAGCTAATGCTGCTGGCCATAACTACTGGTTATTGATAAGGTATAAGGTAAACTTTGTAGCAAGAACATTGTAACTGGTGATAAGTGAGCCTTCTGATTACTTTTTATAGTTCGCCAATCGTAGTAGTGGAAAACAACTTTCTGTCCTATGAGAGAAAGCACATTGCCTTCTGTAAAGGGGATAATACCAAGTGTGCAACAGAATAAAGTGGCCATTTTGGACCATCTTGTGTATAGCACAGTGTGTCATTCTTACCCCTACTGCAACATCTTCTTTGTTGAAGAGAAATGAGCATTACAAGGGTAGCAGGCTTTAGAAAGATAAAGTCAATTTGCTCATGATTCATATTCTTCTTAACTGAGTACAGCAGTGATTGGAATTGTACATTTATGTTGCATAATTTTCTCAGCATCTTACTCATACCTAGCTTCAGAGTAGCATGATAACACTGCCTTACAGCTCCAATCTGGCCCAGAGGAAACAGAAAATATCCTTGGAGGGATTTTCCTGATGTGTCCCAAGATCTACTCTGACAGCTTCAAAAATAAAATCACAGACTAAGCCGATATGCCAAAGCAGAAGACAAGATAGAAAATACATAAATCTACCAGTCTTCCTTATTTGTTTGTTTGTTTGTTTATTTCTACATGCTCATGTTTCCTACTCATTTGCAACTACCCTGCTACTATGCCAGTGGTGTATACACAGACTGATGTGTCTCAGGCACTTAAAAAGCCCTATCCAACTCCTTTAGTCCCAAGATGGTTGCTAGACATCAACCAGAGGTACTTTGATGCTGATGTGTGACAGCTCATGAGAAGTACAGGGAAAGGGCAGTCATGGCCCACAACAAATGGTGAATCCCAGTGTGTATAGTCATCAGGTAGCTCCTGGCTACATTTCCTTTTGCTGGAACAAAAGCCTTCTTTCTAGAGCTCTAGCCAATTCTACCTATTTCATGTAATTCACTGCAACAAAAATTTCAGTAGACAGGTTGCCACTGAGATGTTTAAAGTGTTCTGAGTTTCCTAATCTGAACCTTTTCTTTAGCTTTTTGATTGTGAAATTAAGAAACTCTTTCTGATAAAAAAATCTTTCTATTGTAATAATACCCCTAGCAGAATTAAAGGGGATCCCTTTGAAAGAAGGTTGCTTACAAAAGCAGTAGGGCCTTGTAGACAAGTACTTAAGGGCCTTACTTGCCCAGCAAGCCTGTACAGGACACTATTGCTCTTTCAGCGTAGGTCATCAAAGGTCATCAAAGGTACACATAAGTGTAAAGTAGCATCTTTTATATATCCATGTGTGTGCTTGTAGTGAATGGAAGAGCTGCTTTTACGTAGTTAAAATTTTAGCTGGGTTGACTTAATCTCTACCAAACAAACAAATTTTTGTCCGTGCCTAAGGACTCAAAGTCCAGTTTTGAAGTGAAACATGCTGATAGAAATGTGTGTACTTCTCTTTTTGTTTTCCTTTGGAGCAGCCTGTCTCTTTTTTAGCTCCTTTTCAGGCTTCCTACTCTTAAAGCAGTTTGTAGTTCAGACATAGCACATCCTGCGCCATTTGACTAAAAAGGGACAACCGTGCAGTAATCATGAAAGAGGCTTAAGTTGGCAGTTGCTGTGGGATTCAATTGGTATAATTTAATGTTTATAGAAGACTAACAGTAATTTGAATGTGCAAAAAAAATGTTAGAAATTATAGTTTCTATAGTCTTATGTATTGAAGAGAGTATTGCTGTAGGAAAGCTGCACATTCTGCCTTTACAGCGCTACTCAAAAACTTCAAAATTTCCTCTACGGAGTGACAGAGAGAAACAATATCATGAGACTTATGAAAAGTTAAGCAAAGCTATGAACAGAAGGAAAAAGAAAAAAGATAAAGTGCATATTCCATGCTTTTGCCTTGTTTTCTGCAGAGAACAGAAAAATAAGTGGAAGGCAACAGGCAAAAACCACTCTGCTCAAATGCATGTCTGTTTTCCTAAAACTCTGGAAGCACTAGTTGATTTACAGCACAAAAATATTTTTCCAAAACTAAATATAATTGTAAGCCATCATCATGGGCTATGAGCACCTTGTCCTATAATATGCTGTAATAACTATGCATTAGAGGAATATGAACATGTTGGAGTGAGTTAATAATAACAACTCACCTAAAAATAGTACCATAAAGGCCTAAGTTAATGAATTAGCTTTCATGGCAAAATAGGAATATAACTGGAAATTTTAACGCCGAGAAATGTATGTCATTCATATGTTTTTCTTCCTGGTAATTTAACAACCACTCTTCACATATGAATTCCACTGTTAATATAAGGAAGGTACTTGTCTGAAAACCCAGTGTAAGTACAAAGGAACAGCTTTTCTGAGCTGTTTTTGTAGGTTGAACAGGGACAGAAAATTTCTTAGATAAGTTTCTTCTTGAAAGAATTCAATATCAAGTGATTGATTTCGTTGAGCTTTTTATTTGACTTTATCTCCATAAGATTAACATTTGGCAGGGAAAAATCTTCTTGGTGTAGAAGACCTAACTCTCTTCTGGAAGGTAATGCTCAATAGTAGGATGCTGACATGGAAGAATAATGTCCCTTTCTCAGGTATCAGCTTTCTAGATTTTTTTTTAAAGTCAAATGCACAGCAAAAACTGTTGATGGGCAGAGCACAACATACTTGGATTCAAAAATGGCCTTTTAATCAATTTCTTCTTCTCCTATGCACTTCTCCCTTCCCCATCTGCCCCATAAATAGGAGTTTTCAGTTATTTATTCATGCATGTACTTGAGATCAAATTATACAAGCTATCTATTGCTGAAATACATACTTGTTTAAAGTTGTTGCACTTTACTAATTTCTGGAGGTTCTTGAGTATTACCTGTGGTGATTTTTATATTACATGTCTATACCTCGACATCTCACCATTAAAATGGAGACAATACTCTATTTGAAAAAAAAGAATGGAAAAATGTCAGCTTATATAGGTGTTATGAATCATGTAAATTATTCTGTGCTTCATACTGGATATACTTTTTAAAATGGCAACTAGATTCGACATTAATTTTTTATTATATTACAAAGGTTTTGTGAAGCATTTTTTCACAATTATATTTGATTTATATTGAACTGTCACATGTCCATCTTTATTAAATTGCGTCCTATTTACTGTAAAGGACATGAAGCTGTTTACTGTATTTTTTCCATCCTGCAGCCTTGATTTTCTTAATTCTCCTGAACTTTCCATGACCTTTATACCTTTTATAGGTTTTTACATATCTTCATTCTGAAATCTACTTTTCTTCCCTCTTTCCCAGGACTTATTTTTAAGCAGCAGGCACTTCCGTATATTCACAAAAAAAAGATGATTGGTCTTCTCTTTGCTACGTGAGCCCTTTTACTATGGTTTCAGTAACTTGATGTTTATTGTGCAGATTGTTAATTTATAAAGATATATTTCCTTTGAGGCTTGTTATATTATTTTCATATGAAAATATGAAATGAATGCTTTAAAAGAAAATTTAGTTTCTTCAGACATTACTGAAGTTTGCTTCACAAATAAACAACAATTCTTTAAATTTTATGCCTGTTTCCTTTTCTAGTGCTTTTGTAACCAATACTTCTTCATTTTCTATGATTTTCCACTGTGTGACAGAAATAATCAGCACTGAACAAGGCTTCAAGAGTTAATTGGAAGAAACACTTATTGCTTTGGTTTTTTTCTGAGTTCCAGAATCCTAAGACTGATTTTATCAGTTTATGCAGGTTTGATACATGACAACATCTTCAAAAATGCAAATATGTGCATTCATTAAGCCTTTATTTAGGTCCAAAAAAAGAGTTGTGTTAACTACTATTAATTTCAGATACATGTATGCAAATATAAAACTTTTTTGTACTTTATCCTTTCAGTGTTTCCTATAAATCCACTTTGATACATTGCATTTCTCTGAAATTCATTTATCCCCCTGCATTTAATACTGCAATCACAGTAATAGTTTTCAAAAATCCAGCTAAGAGAACAACAAATCTCATTCTTTCTTAAGAAAGAGTCCTTAAAGTTTAATACCAGCTTAACTCTTTTTGAAGGCAAGATGCAAGTACTTTGAAAATAACTAAGATTTTGTTATTTGCTTTGATTTTTAATTGGAATCTGGGAAATAAGAACTCTCAACCAAAAACTTAGTTATTTTCATTTGCCAAACATAACTTGCTTTGTTTCTTCTCCTAATTGTAGTTGAAATTAATATTTTTAGCTTCCTGGAGTATTTATTAATTCAGTACTCTTGCAGAGACAGCAAAAGAAATAAACTGATTTTTCTCTCTCTCTTGTAAGGTAGACCTATCCTTTAAAGCTGAAACCAATAGATGCATCTTTTCAAACAAAAGTTTTGTACTGAACAGCAAAGAATTGTAGATGCTGTAGCAGTTACGGTCACATGTGGCTCCCTTGAAGTCAGTTGAACATTTATGCCAACATGATCTGTCTGCATGTCTCTCATGATTGGACCATGGCTTTTGTCTGTAAAAGATGTTTCTGCTCATTAGCAGTTGATTTTAAGGGTTAGGGTTAGTTGTTCTTATTTTTGGAAATGTGAAGTGCACTGTTAATCTGCTTCAATATTATTATGATTGCATTTTCTCCTCCCAGTGTTATTGCTCAGCTTTTATTCAGTTCTCAATGGGAAAGCAACCAAGTACAATGTATATTTGTAATAAAAATTCAGTCTTTTTCTTTAGTCAAATTTAAACCATTCTCAGAACTGTGGAAGAAAAAAATGTGGAAGAAAAATGATGACTATTCTTGGTAAGGACTGAATAGTTTCAGTAATTCTTATTAATTTGCATAAAATCCAATGGACATTTTCTTAAAAAAAAAAAGTGACACATTTTAAATACTTCTTTTTATTAACTCTATATCCAGGTTCCTCTTAGGATCTGTCAATGTGAGTGTTATAAAAGCAGCACAGAGTTTTCCAAAACTGGGGGGAAAAAAGCCGAATAATATTTAGGTGTCATATCTGAAAATGTTAAGAGCTGTCTGCAGGCTTGCTTTTCAGGAAAGTGAGAGAAAATAAAACTAGCTACAGGTCTCCTTTGCCTTATTCCTCAGGTATGATATACATTATTATGATATATATATTTCTCGTATATGTGAGTTGTATACCCAATAACATATACATTTATCTACCCTCTCGAAAATGTGAAACTAGATTTATTAATTGTAGCCATTTTTACTCACCAATTCTCACAGACTAGCACAGAAATGTAGAGTACATTCTAAATTATTAAAAAGCAGTTAAGAACAGATTGCTTTTAATGTTATGTTTTGCAAACTCTTTAGTAAGCCAGGTCTGGGCATTAACTCACCACTTTAAAGTAACCTCTGTTTTACACTAGAGCTGGAGGAAATATTCTTTGATTTTCATAACACATAGCTCTTCTCTGCTGAAAGCAGAGAGAATTTTTATGTCTTATACTGGAGAAGCATGTTATAAGGCTGCAGCCACAGGTCTGTTTTCATATGGTCTTAGCAACTGGCTGAATTTCACAGTTTTGACTCCATCCACCCTCAAGCAGAAAGCACTGAGCTGATGATGGATTTTATGTGTCTATGAGCATATTTCAGTGATTATGAAGCTGCCTGTATTTTACTACAGATAAATATAGATAGATTGTCTATTTTTCATTCTGGCTTTTCTCAAATATTTTTTTCACTGTCCCGATGCTTTGCACAAATGCTAATTAAATGCTCTGAAAGAGTAAACAGGAGCTACTGCTCAACAGTTTTTTCCATGGTGTTGAAGATTATAAAAAGAAGTGAACTAGCAAATCTGCCTAGAGTCTCATTATGTACACCTACCAATCTTATTAAGACATCATTCAGATATCTTCTTTAGGAGTTATAGGTGATAAGAACAACTAAATTTAACACCGAAGAGTGTACAGGGGACTATTCAGTCCTGACATCTAGCTGGATGTTTTACTCAAGCCTTCCACCTTTCTGAATTTCTGCTTATATTTTCACTTCCTATCTTTTGCTTATGATCAATGCTTGGTCTGAGATTCTGGAGATACAGATATAGTTGTTCCAGGTCTCATCTGTCACCTCGGAAAAATAGTCTGACCTCTCTTTTTCTTCTTTAGAATTAAAACATCATCATCAAGTTCACCTCATTTGATTATCTTCAAGGCATGAACCATCTCCAATTCTGTCTGGTAGTAAAAGGTAAAAGCACTCTCATATGGTCGGACCACTAGGCTCTAAAATAAGAAAAATTATACATACCATATACTGAAGTATTCTGGTGGATTTTTACCTGCAGAAAAAAAATATTCAGGTAAGGCAAGGAAGATATAAATCTGATTAATTTCTTACAATTTAATCAGAACTGGAAAGTCAACAATTGAGAATAATAGCTCATTTTCAATTTTCAGAGAGTAGGAATTTAAATGTGTTGTAGTACTAGCAAAGGTAAGGAGGTATCTAGTGAGCTTTCCAGCACAGCCAAATGTGAGTGTATCATGTCCTTTGATTTCAAAGACATGGGTTTTCAGCTACTGAAAATCCCACACCATGCCTATCTGCTTATCTCCAAGCACTTTGGAAAATATGGCACAAAAATGGTCTTTAAATATCAGTGAGATGTCAGGGTGCATTGATGACAGTACCAGTTTTTCCCTAATCTCATATATGAATATTTCAGGCAACATTTAAACATTTTTTCCAGTGTAGCAATGTCCTTGACAACTAGTTAAATAGAACTTTTAGATAATCCAAGAAAACATTTTGAGTATTACTCCGTGTAAAGTAGGGCAACTGTTTAGGAAGATGGTAGACATTCATAAATATGTTCTTTCTGTGAGTGTCCTGGTTTCTAAACAGCTGTTATAAAGTTCATGGCCATAAGGAATACATGCATTAGAGTTTGGTTTTTTTCTCCAGATCCTTATGGAACAAGAGTATTTAACAAGTTAGTAATTTAGTAATTATTAATTTAGTAAATCTAGCACTTTGATAATGAAGTTCTACAGCAAGGTCACACAGAATAAGTTGTTTTCCAGCTTATAGGGATCATAAAAATATCCATCAGAATAAAAATTGATGCAAGATGAAGTCAAGCTACAGGAGAGCAGGAAGAAAATTGTTTTAAAGAGAGAAAGCAGGATGTACTGAAGCTGTAACTTTTGCAGTTAAGCCTTGTTCCTAGAATGCCTGTCAATGAATGGATAGTTGTGAAATATTTGGTTTACTGTGGAGATACAGGATGAATCCTGGGATACAGGCAGATGGGAATAGTCTCGTAAACTGAAGTTAATGTATTATGTCATAATCTAAAAGAAAATCATCCCATAGCTGGAATACCTTTCTGTAACAAAAGACACTTATATACAAACACTGTTAGAACTTAATGGCCACCTAGACAATCTGTAAAATCAGAAGGTATAATATTTTCCTTTTGCAGAGTGTCATGGGTTTAATTTAAGAATTCCCGGGGGGGAAGGAGAGTGGAATGTTTGTTCGTGTGTTTAAAACCATTTATTTTTCCCTGTTCCTGGGAGAGTTGAAGCAAAAGCAGAAAATGGCTGGAGCCCCAGTCCTCCTGGAGGCTTGGAGGGACCAGGAGAGTGCAGCAGGATGGTGTGGATCTATGTTTCCCCCCACGCTACCACCACTGCAGAACTGGGAGCGTGGATAGCAGAAAAGGTTGCCTCAGTGGACCCAGCATGCTCTCACCATCAGTGGGCACGGCTGAGCCCCAGCCTGCATGTCCGCAGCTCCTGGCCAAGCTCAGCACTGCTCATCGGCCCCTCCCATGCTCCTGCTGCTGGTGCCCTGCCCGGAGAAGAGGTGGCCCCACTGGGTCTGCATGGAGTCGACCTGTGAGAGAACTCATTGAGCCCCACCTTGTTCTGAGCTTCTGCTGTGGCAGCTCAGAAAGCATGCAAGTGCTTTCCCTGGCTGCCACAGTGTGCAGGGGCAGTGGCAGCAGCTTCTCTCATGGCAGCATCCAGAGCCGTGCTGCTGCTGCCCCGGCCCCGGGCAGTGACAGGGGCGGCACCACCATCCCACTGGGGGCAGTGGGGGCCCTCACAGCACCCATCCACCCTGGCCCCTCCCTGGGGTCCCTGCAATGGTGGCTGGTGCCTTGCAGCACTGGCAGATGGACGGGTGGCAGCAGCTGATCTCATGACAGTCCTGCAGCTGCTCCAGCTGCCCACAGGTAGCACCACTAAGACCCCTGCACTGGCAGGGTGGCACATGGCGGCAGTTTCTCCAAGTGGGGGCCAAGTGCCCCTGCGGGCAGCACCACTGCCAGCTCTGAGCCCTCGAATGGCCAAAGGGCAGTGCTGCTGGTGGATCCTGAGTGCCTGCACTGCTGGCAGGGCGGCGGCAGCAGCCCCTTTTCCCAGTGCATGTGGCATTATTGGCAGGAAACACCATATTGGCCTCATGGCAAGATCTCAGAGAGAGGGGTGGTGTCCTCACCACTGTCCAATAGGAAGGCCTGGAAATGCTGCTCCAAGAAACACAAGATTGGATAGCACATAAAAGCCACAAGCACAGAAGTTCATCCCCTTTCCTGGCCTTGTTGTTGTTGAGAGGATTGGCTGCTGCCCCTCCTGGTCCCTGCATGGCTTCATCGGCTCTCGGGCAATAACAGCAGGAGACCACTGAGCGGCAATGCAAGTGTGGTATCTTCCTCTTGGGTTTCCCTGGGGGTCCTTTTCACTTTCTTTTCCAGAGACTCCTAGACCAGGACCAGCACCATCTTCAAGGTGGCTTTCCCTCCTTCTCTCTGCCCCTCAGACCACCAGCCAGCTTGGAGGAGTAGTTTTGGGGGTTTTTCCCTTTTTTTTTTTTCGAAATATTGTTGGGTTGTTTTTTGTGTATTTGGTTAGTGCCTTAGTGGAATTCCATAGATTATAGAGCCGCTAGATAAATAAACTGTTTGCTGCTGTTTCCTATTAAGTCTCTCGTCACTTTTACTGTCCCCTATGGTCCAAACCAGGACAGAGGTTTCTAAAAATAGCTGAGTCTGCATTGTCCTAGTGAAAGTTTGTCACTGCAATGCTAGTATCAAGGAGTTTTTGCTCTCAAAAATTTTGCTATCAAAATTCTGTATATAAAGAAGATGATTGTTGATTACTTTGAACAATTCAAACTCTGGAGTGCAAGAAGCAGGATTTGAACCCTTCTGACTTTTTATTAGAAAAAAATCAGATATGTTATATCCCTCCTGTGCTATGCTCTATAGCTTTGCATGGGGACTAATTGCTATAAGAAATCTTTAGAATTAATAGCTTTTCTTCCTAATTTAACATTACAGGTGAAATTGTAGAAAGAAACCAGTGAACATATTCTTAACGAAAAAAGTGCACATTTGTACACTAGGAGTTGATCCTGTGGTGTAACAAAACTGTCTCAGCTGCAGCTTTGCAGATTTTTCTCCAGTGTAATATTGATAACGTAAAAGAAACAAGCCTGTTTTATTTATTTAATAAAATTTCACAGTTGTTTTGGTATAACTTGGACAGATTCTGCTTAGTCCTGAAAAGCCACCAAGGTATCTATGTATTCTTTCTAGGAACACAAAAGAAAAAGCAGTAGGTCTTCTTGTCGATAGAACGAGAGCACAGATTCTGTAATTTCTTTAGTGGTCTAGACTATCTTAGGGTCATAGATGTAGATGTTTAACTTTCTCAGTGTGACATCTGTGCTGAATAGGACACAAATACATGTGAACAAATCTTTATCAAGTAAATATGTTGTGTTTCTAAATATGAGGAGACAAAAAATAGGTTTTGGAAGAACATTGAATAGTAAAAACACCCTGATCTGCATTTAGAGTTACTAGACTAAATCACTCTAGTCACTGCATACTAGAACAGATTTTCTATTAGTGTAAAATAAGGAAAATACATTCTGCACTTATTTTTCACCATTATGAGAGATTATAGACTAGACTAAGCTAGTGTATTAGGTTCACATGACAGGATTCTGGCAATGAGGGGGCTATAGAGGTGGCTTCAGTGAGAAGCTGCTAGGAGCCTTCCCCATGTCTGAAAGATCTGGTGCTAGATGGCTGCAAGATAAGATTTACCATAGGCTGAGGCCAAGCCCATCAGTGTCAGTGGTAAATAAGTGAAATAAGATATTATAGAAGGAAAAGGAAAAGTAGTAATGCAGAAGTAATGGTGCCAGAGGAGTGAGAATATGTGGGAGGAGCAGCCCTGCTGACATCAAGGCTAGTGAAGAAGAAGGAAGAGGAGGTGCTCCAGGTATCAGAGAAGATATTCCCCTGCAGCCCATACTGAAGGTCGAGAGGCAGGCTGTCTCCCTGCAGTCCATGAAGGTGCATGGTGAAGAAGAGATCTACCTGAAGCCTGTGGAGGATCTCATCAAGGTAAGTGGATGCCCAAGAAGACTGTAATCCCTGGGAAACCTATGCTGGAGCAGGTTTACTGTAAGGACTTGTGACACCATAGTGGACCCATAATGGAGCAGCCTGTTTCTGAAAGACTGCACTCTGTAGAGTGCAGACTAACATTGGGGCAGTTTGTGAAGTAGTGCAGTCTGTAGAAAGGACACACACTAGTGAAGTACATGGAGGACTGTAGTCGGGGTCGGCTTCGAGTCAAATCACAAGTCTTCACAGAAGTAATGGTGAAATGCTCATTTATTGCAGAAAAGGTGCAGTTTAAATAATAGTTCATTTTCCCACACACAAAGCATGCGCCCCAACTAATAATTAATTGGTTATACATTTGCATATGCACACCTCCTAAGTTTACATTCTTCTCACCTTACTCTTTCTATTTTTGTCTAATTATTTTTCTAAGTTTTATCTTCAACCTAGCTCAAGGCCGAGCCATCCCTGTTTTTGAGGCCCAGGCACTGCTTGAGCATGTAGGCCTTGCTGTGCCCTCTCTCTCTTAAAAATCCCTCTATAGAGGACTATATCTCATATGAGGGACTCCATGCTGGAGAAGGAGAAGGTCTCCTGTCCCTGAGGAGGAACCAGCAGCAGAAACAAAATATGATCAATAAATAGCATTACCCTTCCCCATCTCTCTGTGTTGCTTGAGGTGAGAAGGTAGGGAATTGGGAATAAAGTTAAGCCTGGGAAGTAGAGACGAGTGAGGGGAAAGTGTTTTAGGCTTTGTTTGGCTTCTCATTAGCCTGCTCTAATTTAAATTGGCAATAAATTCGACTAATTCCCTAAGTGAAGTCTGCTTTGCCAGTGGCAGTATTTGGTGAGTGATCTCTCCCTGTTAATATCTCAACTCATGAATCTTTTGATAAATTTTCTCTCCTCTTTCCAGTTGGGGATGGGAGTGATAGAATGGCTTTGGCAGGCAACGGACATCCAGTTGGGGTAAATATAACACAAATATAATATTCAAGTTGCAATGATCATCCAGTCAAACTGTTCAGCCATTTCAGGGCCAATCAAAAGTTTAAGCATGTTATTAAAGGCATTGTCCAAACTTCTTCAACTGACAGAGCTGGACATTGAGCACCTCTCTAGGCAGTCTGTTTTGGTGTTTGATTACCCTTTCAGTAATCTTCAGTCCAAGCTGCCTCTGATGCATCTTTGACCTGTTTCTACATACCCTATCTCTGGATTCCAGGGGGAAGAACTCAACACCTTCCTCTCCACTTCCAGTCCTTATGCAGCTGTAAAGAGCAGTGAGGTCACCCCTCAGACTCCTTATCTACAAATGGGTCAAGTCTAGAGTCCTCAACAACTCCTTAAAAGACATGCTACCTAGCCCTTTAATCAGCTTTGTTGCCTTTGCCTGAACACATTTGAGGACCTTCATATCCTTCTCAAGTGATAGGGCCCAGCAGTCCACACAGCACTCAGATGAGGCCACATCAATGTTGAACACAGCAGGATCCTCACTGCTTTTGACCATCTGGCTATGCTGTATTTGATGCACCCCAGGTTGCAGTTCGCCCTCTTAGCTGCCCCCTCACACTGCCAACTCATGGTGAGCCTGCTGCTGACCAGCATCCCCAGTTGCCATTCTACAGGGCCCATTCTCCAGCCACTCCTCTCCCATTTGGTCCCATTTGCTAAATTTCATGCCACTGATGATTGCCCAATGCTCCAATCTATCTAAATCCCTCTGCACGGTCTCTTGAGAGAGTCAACACCACCTCCTAGTTTGCTGTCACTAACATAATTGTTAGTGTTATGTTCAACTCCTGTATTCAGATCACTGATGAAAATACTGAACAGAACTGTCTTTAGAACAGAACTGTAGAATTGTGAAGCATTGCCTTATATTGCCAATCCTTTATACTAGATCTGTGCATAGATAGATCATCATCTCTGTCCAATGATCTTGTGGGTGAACATGCTTTACTTTTATTTACATTAGCAGGAACACTTTTTGTGTAGTGTAGGAAGACAGGTAGGTTTATGTCTGGTCAGTGTATTTTGTCATGTAATTGCAGTAGCATCTGCTCTATTTGAGAGACACAGTTTTAACATTACTGTACTGAGAAATGTTGCTTTCATCTGCAAAAACCAAAACCACTCACCACCCCCTCCAGAAACAAACAAAAAACCAAACCAACCAACAAACAAAAAGACCCCCTAACAGTGCTATTATCAGGAATCTTTGAAAGTTTTAGGAGTAAGTTCATGGGGAGAAAGTGATTAAACGAGTGTTTTGCTCTGGTCAGAAGTTGCAGTGATGAAGACCATAAATTAAATGTGAAGTAAGCAGAGCTTTTGGGCTCTAAACATAATTTCCAGAGTCTCTACATTTTCTTCCTTGTAACTTATTGTTCTGTATATGTGTCATTTGGGAGTTAATTAATCAAAGAGAATATGAACGCTCTTTTTTCTTCACTGTGCTCAGGACCAGGTTGCCCCATTACAGTAAGGAAAATACCCAGCTTCTCTGTCTTTGAAGAAACATGTAATATAGAAGATGGCAACATTGATCTTTTTGAGTTTGCTGGGACTGTGTCTCCTGTGGAATGCATAGAAGGGATCTGAAATTGTACTACTGTTGAATATGAATATAGTGACTGGACTTGAAATAGCAGGAAAGACAATCATATGCAGTGCAGGCTGAGCACTGCTGTTATTTGTTGATGTCTCTAAATAGATTAGGTAATCCCAAGAAGACTGTCAAGTCCTTATTGAGAGGTTTCTGAGATCTCTGCTACAGTTTAAGAAGAAAATAAGACACCTGCTGTATTGGCAAAGAAGACTAGAAAATAGTACAAAGACATTTTTATCAATCAGTATTTTTTATTTGTTCATTTATGTTTAAAATAAAAAAGTGATGTCTGTCTAGAATTCTGGGAGTAATGAAAAGCAATGCAACCAATTCATCATTGCAGGGTCAAAATTACATTTTCAGCAGAAACACAGCTACAGTCTTCTTCTGTCATCACAGGGACCATTACACTCTGCTAAATTTACCAGAGATAGAGCAAATCAGATAAGAATTAGTGCTCAGATTTGTTGGCTGTGGCAGTTACCTGTACTGCAATAGCGGAGCTGTAAGTAGAAGCAAACATTTTGTCTCCAATGGTTTTGAAATCCTGATATTTACTTCTCTATGAAATTATTTTTTTAGGTATTTATGGTTAGGACTTTTATTAGGCATTGGAGACTTCTTTTTCTTTTGCAATATTTCTATGATTTGTTGTACAAGGACAATGGATAGAAAATGAAAATACATTCAAAATACCACAACAATGATGGTACATATATGTTATTTTACATTTTAGGAATATTTCAATAATGAGTGCTGTGTTGAAAAGGCAAAGAACAGAAGTCACATGCATTCATAGTATATTACAATAATTCTATAAGGGCATTTGAATAAAGGCTTAATTGCTTACTAGCATATCTGCTTTATTTCAAAACACTGCAGTTTGTTAAATAAAACACAGTAGCTTATCAGTAGCTTAGTTTTGCAGGCTTTCCTCTGATACTGCCTACCAAGACATCTCAGAACACATGGCAAGGATTCAGAAGAAGCATGATCTCTGTTTTGAGGGTGGGAAAAATGAGGCACAGAGAGGTTACAAGGGCAGATGTCACACTGTTGGTAAAACTCCACTTACTTAATGGAAAAAATAATTCCTGAAACCTGAGGTGTTTCAAATACTTAAATTAAAATTTAAATTTTAAATTTGGAGTTCTTTGGTTTTGATTCTGAGTGCTAAAGATCTCTGAATGGATTATGAACAGTCCCAGTTCAGAAGTTCAGGTTAAAGATACTCTTTGATTGCAATTGCTGAAAAAAAAGAGGTACTGCTATTGTGCCTGTTTAAAGAAGCTCTTACCTCTAGGTGACCTAGGAGAAAATTAAGCCAGAAAGTGAATGTGTCTTTGTCAGAAGTACTTGTGGAAACAGTGCTCTGAGGATTTACAGTATCTAACTATTAGCCTTCACCTCTTCTCAGGCACTGACCCGTGACTGTGTAGACATTCCTATCCTGTTTTTTGTCCAAATCTTTTTTATATACTAGCCGTCATGGGTATAAGAGGAAAAACCGTGAAAATGGAGGATAGGCGTAATAAAGGGATGAGAATTAATGTCTATTGGGACTGTGTTGCTCCTTGTCTGAGATGAGGAAGAAAGTTATTGTGAAACATTTCCTTATATTCCTTATATTTCCTTATATTTTTTCCTCTGTGCAAGGAAAATCATCAACAGCAACAATAATAGTAGCAGGGCACAATTAAAAAGGAATAAAGCTTTTGCCATGTGAATTAAAGATCTATTGAGCAAAGGCAAAGATACAAAAAAAAGACAAAATATTCTTCCTTACACGAAGTAGTGTTATGTTGCCATACTAGCAGGAACTTAAAATCTCCAATGTGAAGTTGTCCTCTTTTTGCTTCACTCATTTTGGTAAGTAGTAAACACAGGGTGCAGTTCTTAGGAATTTTTGTACAGATTGCAATCTCAAAGAATCTCCTGAAATTCTTTGCAAACCATTATGATGAACAGTTTTACATCCATGCTGAAAAATGCAAAACAACATTTTTATTTTTTTATTGAACCTTTGGCAATTTTAGATCATCTGAAAGATGCCATACAAATTCTGAAATATTTCTTTCCCCCAGACTAGAGATGCATGATAAGACTTTATTAACCATGTAGTTCTCAGCAGAAGTGAAGGGAATAGCCATTTTTTTTTTTTTATTTTACTTTGCAAATACACAGACTGGTATATTTTTTATATTGTGCATTCTTTGCTCCTTCTAGACTAGATTTTTGTGCAGTAGTTGCCTTTAAAATAAGGAAACCTACACTCAGTTTATGCACTAACAGAGAAACAAACAGCACCACTACACAGACAGAGGAACTTGTTTTAGCAACCGTTTCACATCTTCTGAAGCTCTAGTGATCAACACTGTGGCTTACAGAGGAGTTTAAGAAAATATATCAAAAGCTACAAATACTGTGTCACAGGCTTTCTACTCAACTTTAACTAGGAGTGGAAGAATAGTTCCAAAAAGCGATTAACAGAGAAATCCTTCTCTAGGTTAGCTCCTGATCCTTGAGACAAGGAGGC
Organism: Serilophus lunatus; assembly: GCA_013399895.1. Lineage (NCBI taxonomy): Eukaryota > Metazoa > Chordata > Aves > Passeriformes > Eurylaimidae > Serilophus > Serilophus lunatus. Next base: position 245,698 of record VXBA01000215.1, read on the forward strand.
CTTTTGCTAACAGAACCAACCTTGGTGATCCATGAAGAAAGACACTATTTTCTCAAATTAATTTAGATACAAAATTGGACGTAAAAAAGGAAATAGGATTTACTGATTGCAGTTGACCTATAATTTCTCATTAAATTTTTACCTTTCTGACCCTTTCAGACATAAATTGGAAAATGAAAATGAATTCAAATTGAGCAGGAAATTATAGTGTACTGAATTCTAGCTCTATTACAACTAGTCAGGGATCTAGTGATATTTTTTTCCTGCAGTTTAATAATGTAATTTATTAATTTATAGATCCACAGAGTCACGGAATATGCTGAACTGAAAATGACCCATCAGATCATCAAACCCAACTCTTGGCACTACACAGGACCATGCCTAAGAGTTAACCTAAGTGCTTAAGATCATTGTCCAAATGCTTCTTGAGCTCTGTCAGTCTTGGTGCTGTGACCACTTTCCTGGGCAGCCTATTTAGTGCCAAATCACCCTCTGGGTTAAGAACCTTTTTCTAATATCCAACTTAAACCTCCCCTGACACAACCTCTGGCCAATTACTTGAGTGCTGGCACTGATCACCACAGACAAGAGATCAATGTCTGCCCCTTCTCTTCATCTCTGTGATACATGGGATTATTGCATTAATTACTAGTTTTGACCAACTCAAGTCTATGTGTGTGTGGGAGGGGGCAGGGAAAGATGGAATTTTACAAAGGTGAGGTAATGCCCTATCCCATACCTCAGCCCCTGAGAGCCTTACTGGGAAACCCTGTAGAAGCTGCAGTCATTGGACACTGGGAGCACCACCTACACCACACCTCAGTGCCCCAGAGTGGCCAGTGGGCTGGAAGTCCTGCCTGGAAGGAATGGCCTGGGACGAGACCAGAGCACATAAAACCAAAGATGTGGTCTCCATGTGTTCTAACCCTGCCATCTAGACAAGTGGAAGCTAAACTCTCTCAGGGCTCTCCAGTGGTAGCTATAATTTTCTCATTTTCTCTCTCTTTACTTCTTAATTTCCTTTCTTAATATTTTGGGTAACTTGTGACCAAATGAGTTGGATTTTGATAAGTTTTCTGGGTTAGCATGCGCTAAGTCAATGCTTTGTGGAGTGCTTTGTTTTGGTTGAATGCCACCTTTTAAACTTTTGCCATATCCCTTATTTTCTAAAGTTTACCGGTAAAAGTACCCTCTGACAGAACGTGCACAGTTTTTCTCTTATGCGCTCTCTCTTAAAGTGTTAAAAGAACTGAAGATTATTCTAAAAAATGCAGTGGGCAATTTTTTTGAGCCTTGCATATTTTTAAAGTAAAACTCCTTTTGTGAGCTCGTAGCTTGAGACTTGGGGTCTTACATTTTCAAGAGGAAGTTATAGACTGCTCTCCTCAGTCTTCTTCAGACTGAACAGACCAAGTGACCAGAACTGCTCCTCATACAGCTTCCCTTCATGCCCTTCACCATCTTTGTTGTCCTCCTTTGGACACTTTCTAATATTTTAATATCTTTCTTACATTGTGGTGGGCAAAACTGCCACAACATTCAAGGTGAGGCTGCACCAGTGCAGAGCAGAGCAGCACAGTCACCTCCCTTGACCAGCTGTCAATGCTTTGCCTGATGCTCCCCAGAACATGGTTGCTTGCCAGGACACTGCTGACTCTTATTCAATTTGCTACCCAACAGGACCCCAAGGTTTCTTTCCACAGTGATGCTTTCCAGCATATCATTCCCATATTTGAACAAGCATCAGGGGTTGCCTTATCTCTGGTGCAGAATCTTGCACTTTCCACAGTTGAACTTCCTATGGTTGATTATAGTCCTGTCCTCTAATTTGTCAATGTGTCTCTGCAAGGCCTCCCTCCCTGCATCCAAGGGAGTCAACACCCCCTTTCATTTTCATGTCATTTACAATTTAATTGGAAGTTCCTTACTAATTTCTCACTGGGAACTCTCAGGTGATTTGGACCTGTTATTTAGTTATTTCACCATGATTAAATGAGGATCCAGATGTCTGAGACTCTGCTATGGGCAACCTGAATTTGAGTTTCATTGAAACCTAATCTGATGGTGTACAGTGTGTGGTGTTTAGCTGAGAAGGGGCTTCGGTACCAGCTCAGGTGGTGAATGTAACTGTCAGAGTGCTTACTGGATGGTCAGAGAGAAAACTATCCATAGCAGCAGTCATTACGTACAGATATAGATTGCAAAAATCCAGAAAAAAAATTGAGTGAATATAATGTTGAGCTTTTTAGCTGTACTGGTGTAGTGGTTTGTAGGGGTTTTTTTTACTTTCTGGTTGTTTTTTGTTTGGTTGTTTCTCCTCCCATATTTATGCCATTAAAAGTTATATCAGAGAAAATTCAAATATTTGTTTTCCAGAGTATAAGGAATTTTGTCTTTCTAGCTTCTGGACATTTCTAGTGAGTATTTCTTTGTGTTTGATAAGTCTGGGACATCCTGTCTTTGTGCAGATTCAGTATTTATGTACTGTATGGCTTGCTCTCAGACTTCTGTCTTGGAAAGCCCAACCTGATGCAAGGGAACGGTAGTCCTGCAGTGTTCTGCTAAAATGAATGCTACTAATAGTTATTTGCTTGTAAGGCAACATTTATGTTTAGAAACAAACAAGATATCAGGAGACCTTTTATTAATGTGGAAAATTTACAAGTACTTAATTTGAGGCTACTTCTTATGGAAATACACTTTTTGTAATATTAGCAGCAAACATATCAAATTGGTGTTATTTGGAAACTAAAACACTGAGTTTGCATCTTGCTCAAGAATGGCAAAAGTAGGTAATTAAAAGGAGAACAGGATAATATTTTATTTAACTTGGTAAGCTGTAGTTTTTCAGGAATATCATCTTCTTATGGAAATTCCTTTATACTGTGACCATGTTATTTTTAACTGCAATTCCAAGAAGACGTTTTCTTACTTGGGTATTTTTCAGGAATAACAGTGGTGATTCACAGTCATGGACTGGTTTAGTCTGAAGGGAATCTCAATTTAGCTTTTTAATACCTCCAGTGATGTAGATCCCACAGCCTTTGTGATGTTCTCCATTCTTTGTCCATCCTTTTTGAACTTAATTTCTTGTACTGTATCTTGTGGTTATTGCCTCTTTGCCTCTTATCCATCTGCTGTGCACCTCCAGAAAGCATATAGCCCATTTTCTGTGTAACCCACCATGGTAGTTGAAGATAATATTTACACCCCCTATTAACTGCCTTATGCAGGTCAATGAAACTTTTCAGTGCCACCTTGTTGGTTGTGTGCTATCAGCCCTGGCTGCTTTGGGGATCCTCTGCCAGACTCATTCCAGTACAGAAATACAATGGTCTTTCAATTTTCTATTTTCCAGGGACAAAAAACTGGATGAAGAGCTCCTGACATGGGCTCACAAGTGCTGTAAGATGAGATCTGAAGCATAGTTTCTTTTAAGTTATTCTGCTCATGTCTGTTCTCTATGTCAGCTTTCACAGATAAACCTATTATAACTATCACATAAGAACATAAGATTCATATTAGATATACTCATGAAATACATGGACTGACATTACTGACCTTGTTAATAAGTCCTGTATCACCTGAATGACAGTGAAAGTATAAAAGTAATTTGCAAATATGCTTTCAGTTTCCTACTGACCATACTGTGGCTAATATTTTGCTAAAAAGGTCTAGTAATGGCAGCAGTTTGAAAACCTTACAGAAAATTGTAGTAGATGAGGGACCTTTATTTCCTACAGAGAGCAGTGTTTATTTGCTAAATACTTTATTATTAAGTACGTACATTATTATCCAATTCTCCCTTTCCATATGCAAAGAGCAGAAAAGAACACTGCAAATGAGTCCTATCTTTGGTTCTTCCTCTTTTCCACTATTGTTGCTTGGAGCATAAATGGCTTTTTAAAGAAGATTTAAAAACAAGGAAATAAACTTTTTCCATATCACAGAATTTGAGACAGTAAGAGAGGAATTCTGCGCGGTTTGAGGCAGGCTGAGATCTCTGAGGGTGGTCAAGGGGGCTTCAGGTCTTGTTTGTGGGGTTCCTTGGGCTTTTGGGGGGGGGGGAAGGGAGTGTAAGAAGAGGTCACTCACCTGTCTGTAAAATTCTACTTTCCTTAGAAAA
>VXBA01000215.1:249969-268986 GCA_013399895.1 Serilophus lunatus
GTGGTCCCCTGGGGCAGGTGGCGGCAGGGCGGCGTGTGGGATGTGCGGTCATCCCCCGGTCCCAGGCACAGGCGGCAGCCCAGGAGCAGCCGCGGGCCCTGGCACCATCCTAGTGATGGCTGCACAAAGGGGTGGCAGTGGCACTGTGTTGTCCCTGAAATGCCGTGGCCAAGAAAACAAAGATGGAGCTCAGGCCCTGAGCGTGTGATTTTTCGGTGGGAAAACACCGGAAAACAAGGCGGAGCTCAGCCCCGCTTGACCAATGGAGAGACGATTTGGCCCAGAAGGAGGCAGCGAGATCCACACGAGAACTAGAGGGCCGAGGACAGCAGCCCTCCCTCTCTCTTCAATTTTTGATCTGAGGGTGAAGCCCACAGCTTCTCTCCTCCTCACTCTGAGGGCCCGCGGCGTAACTCCACACATTTCTCTCAGCACAGGAGTGGTTTTTCCAGCTTGAAAGCAAGTAGCCCTTCAGGGAGGTGGTGGGACATGGTCGCTTTTCACTTCTTTTTGTGTTTTTCAGAGAGCTTCAAGGGCTGGGGAGTGATTCCAGCAGACAGGGAGGGAGAGACACGGCTTCCCTACCTCTCCCCCTATTTTCTCAGCGAGTCATCTAGCTGAGAGAGCAGTTCTCTTTCTGTTTTTGTCCTTTTTTCCCTTCTGTTGTTTTTTTCCCTGCATGTCAAGTGTTTCTCTGTGTAATTTTGGGGTCCCTATGGGTTATCCCTTCTTCCCTATTTTAAACCCCCTGTAATAAACTGTTCACTTGCTGCTGATTTTTTTTCAGTTTTTCGTCATCTTTATTGCACGCCCTGAGATAATAAAAGTGGTTCAAACCACCACAAATTCCTACACTAAAAATACAATCTGCCATTGGAAATGTATAGACATATTAAAAAAAAAAATGAACAAATTCCTTTCACACAAATGTACAAAGTGTCACCCTTTTCATCAACAAGAAATGTAGCAAATGTTAAAAGTTTATCAGAAAATAGTGCTCAGCTTGCCAAGATTTATATTTAAGTTTAGGTGCCATGGTCTTGTCAATATAAATTTAGCGAATTGGAGCATCTTACCAAAAATGGGACTATTAAGAAAATAAAGCAATCATGTACAATATTTCCATGGAGCATAGTCTGTCTTCAGAGTTTCTATCTGATCTGAATAAGATCTAGAGTTATCATGCTGTCTGAAAGCTCTTGGTGAAATTGCCTAACCCCCCAAGAAAAACTCAATGTATAACAACGACAATATTTGTGTGTTAACTTTATTTGGGGATCAGATGTTATAACTTTGCTGTGTCTTAAGATACTTGTTTTTCTCTGCTGGCTATTTATTACATACTATTCCCTGAAATTTATTTATCATTGCTTAAATAAAAGAGTTGACTGAAAAATGGGAAAATAACTCCCATGCAGAAACTTGAAAGTAGAAACTATTTTGCAGTTTTGCACTGTTTGAAGTAGAACAGATTTTAACATTTGTTCATTTTTTTAAAAAAATGAAAATAATTTTATTTTTAAGCCTCTTTTTAAAGTGCTTTCATTTTATTACTATTATTAAATATTTTGCAGCCAGGTGACAAAAAACAAATGACACATAGAGGTGCTCTCTCTGTTGTTTTCTTTCTGTTTCTGTATTCCCCACTACTTTTGGCATGAATGAGGAAAATCTTGACCTTGCGAAAAACTATAAGTTGGAAACTCTCAGTTATAAAGGAATATACATATTTTTCAACATGTTTTCTTAAAAGATCATATATTTATTTTTCACTTTTATTTTTACAAGATATAATCATAAAATTATTCTTTTGCTTTCTACACAAGTTCTTCCATGCTGAAGGTATTTTACACAATGGAAGATGAAAAATAAGTTGGCAGGTAGTGAAAAATCCAGAATATAGTGCCTTTTTTTTAAAAAAAAACAAACAGCTTTAACTGAGATAAAGGCTAAGGTGACATGTTAGCTGGAAATTCCCTCCCAAATATCAGAAATTACATTTAAATTTTTTTGCAAATTCTGTAAAAATATATTTGTCACTGAAAGCTCATATTTGGGAGAAAAGGGGGTGATATTAGTTAAAGCAGTTGAAGACACTGAAGTAAGTTTCATCTAAGTACTGATTATCAGTGCAGTTTTGTTAACTTCAACCCCTGATTTTCATGCTAGTGTTCACTGAAGAGAGTGGTCTTGGTGTTCTTACTCATTCAAAAGTAAGGGCTCAACAGTGGCAAATTTAGGTTCCTGCAGCTGGGGAAAAATAACTCCATGCACCAGTGCAGGCTGAGGGTTGACCTGCTGGAAAGGACCTCTCCTGAGAATGACCCAGGCATCCTGGTGTCCATGAGCCAGCAGTGTCCCATGTGGCCAAAAAGGCCAATGATATCCTTAGAGGCATTAGGAAGAGCACTGCCAGAAGGCTGAGGGAGGTGATTCTTCTTGAGTAGATACTCAGCCCTGGTGAGGCCACATGCATTCAGTTCTGGGCTCCTTGGGACAAGAGAGACATGGAGCTCCTGGAGCAGGTCCAGTGGAGGGCAACAAAGATGATCAAGGGACTGGAACATCTCTTTTATGAGGAAAGGCTGAGTGAGCTGGACCTGTTCAGCCCCAAGAAGAGATGACTGAGAGGGGACCTCATCTATTAGTATCTGAAGGTAGAGTGTCACAGAGTCCAAGAATCAAGATTGGAAAAGACCTCTGGGATCACTGAGTTCAACCTTTGACTGACCATCACCTTGTCAGCTAAAGGGTTCACCTGTCCAAGTTTTAGGATGCCAGCTGTTCCAGGAGAATGCCATAGGAGAGAGCACCAAAGTTTGCGTAAGTCCACACCCACAGCATTTCCCTCATCCCTAGTTGTGTCACCCAGTCATAAAAGGAGATCAGATTGGTCAGGCAGGACCTGTCTTTCCGAAACCCATGCTGGCTGGGCCTGATCCCTTGACTGTCCTGGATGTGCTGTGTGATTTCTCTCCAGATGATCTGTTCCATAACCTTGCTGGGCAATGAGGTAAAGAACATAGAACCAGGGTCTTAGTAGTGCCAAGTAAAGGGATAAGGGGTAATGGACAGAAACGGATGTACAGGAGGTTTTTGTCTGACTATGAGGAAGAACTTCTTTACTGTGGGAGTGGCTGTGCCCTGGAATAGATTGCCCAGAGCAGTTGTGGAGTTTCCCTCACTGGAGATATTCAAGAACTGTCTGGGTGCAATCATGTGCTTTAGGATGACTCTGCTTGAGTAGGAAGGTTTGACCAGATGAACCACTGTGGTCCCTTCTAACCTTGCCTATTCTATGATTCTGTAATTCTTTGAATGGTGAGATGAAATGCTTCCATTGAAAATGTGACCTTTTTTGAGACTTATTTTCAGCATAGATTGCTTCTGTGTTCTGATTTACAAATCAATACAAGACACTATTTTCTCTGTCAGATCTGTGGAGTTTTAAAGGAGTGCAAATGCACAGCCAAAAGAAGGAAGTTTTTTTATTCTTAGACATTTTTTTCCAAGAAGCCAAGGTGTTACCAGTGTTCTCAAAGACAATTTCTGCCCTAGTCTAGTATTTGAGAACCCCATTCCCAGGTAACAATATAATGATCTTTTATATTAATTGCCATTCAGTCTTCTGGGTCCTCTGAAGGAAAAAAAGTAGTCAAGAGCTATTTGAATTTGTTTATTCTGACAAAGGGAAGTTACTGATATTTGCAGTTATGTTGTTCTGTAACAAGTTTTGGTGTAGTATTAACATGGAATGATGCTGCTGCTGAGCAAGTTTAAACTTACCATGAGAAATACTTCCTGAAACTGAAAGTGTTCCTTATAGAGAGTTAGTCATCTAGCTAAATGTTTGCCTACTTGTTTTCCTTTCTGAGGTGAAAATTCATCAATATTTTTTGTGTCATTCAAGGAGTGCAAGCCAACCTCATGGGGCTTCAAAGTCTCAGATTCCATGTTGTGTTTTGAGTCAGTATTATTCCCGTCTCAGCTGAAAAAGTCACATGGAGGAAAAAACTCCTTCTCACCTTTCCTTTCTCCTGTGCTTTTTTCCAAAGTTGTTTGAAACATTTTTCTATATGTTAAATATTAGAGAATGTATCTCCTCAAATCCTTATTGATTTGAATAAGGCATCTAAACTTGCTTGCTTGATTGACATGACCAAATTCCTCTTACACACAGAATTACACACAGATTTAACAAGGTTGGAAAAGACCGTAGAGATCATCAAGTACAAACTTTACCTAGGTTAACAACCTGTCCAACACCAATGCAACATCTAAACCATCTAAACCATGTCACTAAGTTCATCATCCAATCTATCCTTAAATAAATCCAGGGACAGTGACTCCACCCCCTCCCTGGGAAGCCCATTCCAATGGGAAATCACTCTCTCTGTGAAAAAATTACTCCTGATATCCAACCTAAACCTCCCCTGATGCAGCCTGTGTCCTCTTGTCCTGTCACTGGGAGCCTCAGAGAAAAGACCAACGCCTACCTGACTACAACTTCCTTTCAGGTAGTTACAGACAGCAATAAGGTCACCCCTGAGCCTCCTCTTCTTCAGGCTGAACAGCCCCAGCTCCCTCAGTTGCTCCTCATAGGGCTTGTGCTCCAGCCCCTTCACCATCCTCGTTGCCCTTCTCTGGACACGCTCCAGCAACTCAATATCCTTCTTAAACTGAGGGGCCCAGAACTGGACACAGTACTCGAGCTGTAGCCTAACCAGTGCCAAGTACAAAGGAAGGATAACTTCCCTAGTCCTACTGGTAATACTTATTCTTGATGCAGCCCAGGATGCCATTGGCCTTCTTGGCCACCTGGGCACACTGCTGGCTCATATTCAGCTTCCTATCAACCAACACTCCCAAGTACCTTTCTGCCTGGCCATCCCCAAGCCACACCGACCCCAGCCTATAACTCTGCATGGGGTTATTCCAGTCAAAGTGTAAAATCCGGCACTCAGATTTATTAAACCACATACTATTGGACTCAGCCCATCTATCCAGCCTGTCAAGGTCTCTCTGCAGAGCCCTCCTNGGAGATCAGATTGGTCAGGCAGGACCTGTCTTTCCGAAACCCATGCTGGCTGGGCCTGATCCCTTGACTGTCCTGGATGTGCTGTGTGATTTCTCTCCAGATGATCTGTTCCATAACCTTGCTGGGCAATGAGGTAAAGAACATAGAACCAGGGTCTTAGTAGTGCCAAGTAAAGGGATAAGGGGTAATGGACAGAAACGGATGTACAGGAGGTTTTTGTCTGACTATGAGGAAGAACTTCTTTACTGTGGGAGTGGCTGTGCCCTGGAATAGATTGCCCAGAGCAGTTGTGGAGTTTCCCTCACTGGAGATATTCAAGAACTGTCTGGGTGCAATCATGTGCTTTAGGATGACTCTGCTTGAGTAGGAAGGTTTGACCAGATGAACCACTGTGGTCCCTTCTAACCTTGCCTATTCTATGATTCTGTAATTCTTTGAATGGTGAGATGAAATGCTTCCATTGAAAATGTGACCTTTTTTGAGACTTATTTTCAGCATAGATTGCTTCTGTGTTCTGATTTACAAATCAATACAAGACACTATTTTCTCTGTCAGATCTGTGGAGTTTTAAAGGAGTGCAAATGCACAGCCAAAAGAAGGAAGTTTTTTTATTCTTAGACATTTTTTTCCAAGAAGCCAAGGTGTTACCAGTGTTCTCAAAGACAATTTCTGCCCTAGTCTAGTATTTGAGAACCCCATTCCCAGGTAACAATATAATGATCTTTTATATTAATTGCCATTCAGTCTTCTGGGTCCTCTGAAGGAAAAAAAGTAGTCAAGAGCTATTTGAATTTGTTTATTCTGACAAAGGGAAGTTACTGATATTTGCAGTTATGTTGTTCTGTAACAAGTTTTGGTGTAGTATTAACATGGAATGATGCTGCTGCTGAGCAAGTTTAAACTTACCATGAGAAATACTTCCTGAAACTGAAAGTGTTCCTTATAGAGAGTTAGTCATCTAGCTAAATGTTTGCCTACTTGTTTTCCTTTCTGAGGTGAAAATTCATCAATATTTTTTGTGTCATTCAAGGAGTGCAAGCCAACCTCATGGGGCTTCAAAGTCTCAGATTCCATGTTGTGTTTTGAGTCAGTATTATTCCCGTCTCAGCTGAAAAAGTCACATGGAGGAAAAAACTCCTTCTCACCTTTCCTTTCTCCTGTGCTTTTTTCCAAAGTTGTTTGAAACATTTTTCTATATGTTAAATATTAGAGAATGTATCTCCTCAAATCCTTATTGATTTGAATAAGGCATCTAAACTTGCTTGCTTGATTGACATGACCAAATTCCTCTTACACACAGAATTACACACAGATTTAACAAGGTTGGAAAAGACCGTAGAGATCATCAAGTACAAACTTTACCTAGGTTAACAACCTGTCCAACACCAATGCAACATCTAAACCATCTAAACCATGTCACTAAGTTCATCATCCAATCTATCCTTAAATAAATCCAGGGACAGTGACTCCACCCCCTCCCTGGGAAGCCCATTCCAATGGGAAATCACTCTCTCTGTGAAAAAATTACTCCTGATATCCAACCTAAACCTCCCCTGATGCAGCCTGTGTCCTCTTGTCCTGTCACTGGGAGCCTCAGAGAAAAGACCAACGCCTACCTGACTACAACTTCCTTTCAGGTAGTTACAGACAGCAATAAGGTCACCCCTGAGCCTCCTCTTCTTCAGGCTGAACAGCCCCAGCTCCCTCAGTTGCTCCTCATAGGGCTTGTGCTCCAGCCCCTTCACCATCCTCGTTGCCCTTCTCTGGACACGCTCCAGCAACTCAATATCCTTCTTAAACTGAGGGGCCCAGAACTGGACACAGTACTCGAGCTGTAGCCTAACCAGTGCCAAGTACAAAGGAAGGATAACTTCCCTAGTCCTACTGGTAATACTTATTCTTGATGCAGCCCAGGATGCCATTGGCCTTCTTGGCCACCTGGGCACACTGCTGGCTCATATTCAGCTTCCTATCAACCAACACTCCCAAGTACCTTTCTGCCTGGCCATCCCCAAGCCACACCGACCCCAGCCTATAACTCTGCATGGGGTTATTCCAGTCAAAGTGTAAAATCCGGCACTCAGATTTATTAAACCACATACTATTGGACTCAGCCCATCTATCCAGCTTGTCAAGGTCTCTCTGCAGAGCCCTCCTTCCCTCTGACAGATCGACACTCATTCCAAACTTGGTGTCATCTGCAAACTTACTAATGACATACTTTTCAAATCAGCTGTGTTCTCCTCTTGATAATCACAGTTCTGCAAAGATTTTCTTCTTTCCTAATGATCTTTACCTTAGAAAAATGAAAGTTGTGAATGTCATGGTTTGTTCAGTACTTATTATACACCAAACATTTCAAAAACAGCTGTCCCACCATGGGACCATGGGCTTCTTAGATTGCCAAAAAGCAACCCAGTTATTGCCCAGATTTTCTATGAACCTCCTTGAAAATGCTGTTTGATATAGCAATTAAGCTGTTTCTCACGTGATATTTGTATTCATTATAAGCTCCAGTGTTGGAAATGAGAGAATCTGAACAACATCAAAATGAGCCAAGCCTCAAATTTCTGTACTGATTTTCCAAACTTTTGGATTGTGTATTAGGACTGTAAATAATTTTTGTGTCCTGTGAAAAGTTGATTACAGATCTTAAGGTATTTAAGCCATGAGAAAGATGCATCTTAGTATTAATTTTAAACAATGATGTCTCAGAGTAAAATTAAAAGTCTAATGTCTGAAGTCCTCAACAAAAATAGTTTTTTCACACCTAATCTTTTTTTTTTTTTTTTTTTTTTTTAAATTATTACTATCTCCCTCTCAGTAGTAGTGGATTAAAGATTGCAGCACATCACAACTCAGTCATTCCTAAAGAGGACAGACTTGCTCTTGTTAGGATATAATTGACTTGTTAATTTTTTTTAGATTTTATATTGAGCTGGTATATTCTTTCAATAACAACCTCATTTGTTTTTTTAAATTATCAGCAAATGATCAGATTTTTATGAACTATCATATGAGCTATTTGTTTATGTTCTCTTGGCTCTTAATTGTACCTAGTGAGATTATATCAATAAGAAGACATACAATCTTGACACTTTTCCATTTTCCACCTCTATTGAGGAAATATAACTATGGAAACACTTGTGATAGTTATGAAATACTGATTTGATAAAAGATTTTTTTTTCTTGGCCATTAAAGAAATCACTTCCCTCATGCATCGTACAATGGCCGTGTTTTATTTAAACTAGTTTATTAATTCAAGGGATGGCGTTTCCATTAACGTATGATTGTTGTTGTAATTATAATGAATTATATCTTGCATGAATGGATATATATTCAGACATTAGTATTTAAACTGGATTATTGGTATAATAATAAAATAAATGTATTTTGAAGAAACATCCAAACCTACCAAAAACCACAAATCCAAAGAAATAAACTCTGCCACTGATATATTGTCTCTTTTCTCTCTCTGTCAGCAATTTTTTTTTTTTCATTCTCTGGAACGACATGAATTTTTTATGTATCCTTCAAATCTGTCTTGTTACTTTCTGATTTTATATATAGCAATAGAAAAATCCTTGATAAATTGCTCTTGCACCTTTAGTTTTCAGTCACTCTATGCACATTCTGACAGTGTTGAATATGTATTGTTCAAGATTTTCTCATTATTATTGTTGATATTTTAAAAAAAATGTTTTCTATCTTGGTGATTTTTTTATAACTGCTGTTTAAGATATTCTGGATCAAATTCTACCACCACCGCAAATCCAAAGCATCTCTGTCAAGTTCACGACATGATTTACTTTTACTCTATTCTTGATCTCTTTTTCCTGAATTGAACTTTTTCATGCTTTGAAGGAGAGGTATGCAGTTTACTCAGCTCATGCCTAATAGGGTTGAAATGGAAATACATTTACAGGCTTGTGACCGCCTTTCCAGAAAAAGCATGGTGACAATAGAGTAACAAAACTATTCAGCAGAAACAAAATCAGAGAGTTGCTGTCAGCTTTTTGTTATCTCAGTTGTGTTGTGGACCAAATATTGTCCAGTTTTCCAAGTGTCTTAAAAGCTCAAATAATGGAACTTATTATTACTTATCTCCATTCTCAGGTCTGGTGCTTCCATCCTCTGTTCTGAGAACATGTTTTGCCCTCTAAACTCTCCCCCTTTCCTTTTTTTGTAAGAATGGCACTGTAGGGGTTTGAAAGGGGAGGGGAGTACAGGGGGGTGCTGGGGGTTTCTTGGAGAGAGCAGGGAGGGGGAAGGGGGAGGGGATCCCCCATTTTTTGGTATAACCCCCGTTTTTTTCAGTTTTCCCTCGCTTCCTTCCCCAACTCACCACTGGCTTTTCCCGGGGACATGCCGCGACGGGTTTAATTCCGGCACAGTCCCAGCCCAGCTGTGCGGGGCAGGCCGGGCGGAGGCGGCGGGCTGCGGGCATTAATCGCAGCTTTGGCCTGGGAACAGCCCCCTGTGCAGGCATTTGCTGGTTCTCCCCGGGCAGGCGGCAGCGGGGCTGGGGGCTGGAGCTCGGCTGGTCCCGCCAGTGCTCGGTTGGTCCCGCCAGCGCGGTCCCAGCAGCCACGCTGTTGCAGGTCAGGTCCTTTGCCTGGAGCTGTCCCAGCACCAGGGAGGGGAGGCCACTGCGTGTTTTCCTTCCTCTCCCTCGGGCAGTCGCCTGCTTCCTGAGGGCCGGCGGTGGCTCTGCCGGCCCCCGCACCACTGTGGGGGTGCCCTGGTGGTGGTGCCGGTCCCATGCTGCCACAAGGAGAAGCCAGCAAGAAGCCTTGCAGTGCCAGTGGCCCCGGGATCAGCCCCCACGTGGGAGGAGGGGTGTGGTCGCTGCCTGGGCAGCTCCTGTGGCCCTGGTTGGCCCTGGACACCCCTTTTGTGGGTCTCCAGGGTCAGCGGGCATCCTGGGAGGCAGCAGCCATCCCGCGGCTGGTAAAACATGGCACTGGGAAGCCATCGGCTCACAGTTTTTGTGGGAACTGCCATTTTGTTGGAGCTGGGAACCTTGAAGGGAGGGGAGCCCAGACTGCTGGCCAATCCGAAGCGGCAAATCTGGGAAGAGGACCACAAGACTCACACAGGACTTGGAGAGCTTAAAAGCTCGAAGAATCAGAAGTTCTCTCTCTTTGGCTTCCTGCGAAGCTGGAGAGCAGCAGCACGGCTTCTCTCCTNCCTTATTCCTTTTTTTTTTTTTTCCTTTGTTTTCCTTTTTTCATGGTTTTTGTTGGGTTTAATTTTGTGTTAAGTCTGGAGTTCTCTTAAACTGTGTTTTTCTATAGTCGAGCTCCAGACAAATAAAGTGTTTCTCTGATGTTAATTCTGTTCATTCTTCTCATCCCTATTGAGAGTACCCCCTAATTAATATAGTGGTGCTAAATCACCACAGGTGCCTATTTGCTGGAGAAGAGACAAGACACTGCTTGTAATAGCAATATTGAGTACTTTTTTTTCCTTTAGGACATCTCAGTAGATAAGGACAATGGATATGATATAGCTGAGTGTGCACTGAATACACAAGAAACCTCTCCCCCCTCCAGACAAAGTGACAGTACCCTTACATCAGGGCAAGACCTTGACTTGACATCCACCTCCTTTCAGGACGCTATGAGTAAACCCCGTTTAAGTTCATGACCTGGGAATCCTTTTGGTTAATTCCCAAGTCTGTCTTCTGTTTTGTCCTTAAAAGTAGTGGTTGAGTTCTTTGAGCACGCAAAGGGTTCATTGGCTTTGTTATATTCCAGTACAGGAGGATGACTTTGTGGCAGAAGCTATGGGCAGGGTTGAGCAATTGAGGGACCAGCTTCCCAGTGCCGTTTCATTTCAATCCATAAATGGTTGTACAGCTGGATAATTGTCTAAGCAAACATGTGAAAAGTATTTGCTTAGGATTGAGCCTTCAGGCTAATGATTGTTCAGTTCATTACGACTTGAGTAAATATGTTTACTACAGAGAACCATAAAATTATATTCATATCAATCCAGGAGGAACAATAAGTCTGAGACCTGGGACTCACAGTGCTTGTTTCACAATGATGGCGTTTGCATCTCTTTCTTTTAGCCCATTTTTGCCATGTGTCTAATAAAAAAAGAGATGTTGTTTGATCTCAAGGGATAGCATGTCTGAAGCCATACAGACCATAAAATAAGCCAATTGGAACTTCTATATTACACGTACATGTGTAAAAGTGTTATATATGTGTTAAATATATATATATATATATATATATGTAAAAGTGCAGATGCCTTCTCACAATTTCACATTCAGATGCCTGCCCTGTTCTAATAATGCATCTTGTATGTAGGCATTCCCAAGCATGAAAATTAAAATACACAGACTACAGGAATTTTGTTTATATATGTATACTTCTTAAGAAGAATATGTTATCTTGAATTTTCATGACAGCTGATTTAATTTCTAGGTGAGTTTTAAGTGGTCCAATACAAGAAAGTAATTCACCCCAAATTTACCATCCTTTTGGCATGTTTAGCAAGTGAGCAAACTACCATTAGTACAGTACAGAACTTCTGCTATTCATCAGACCAAAGGGTGCTTTTTGCAATCAAAATTTACAGGTTTTCATGGTTAGCAGGTTGTAGGAAGTCTACACAAAAGGTGAAAGGCAGACAACAACATGCAGCTGATCTTTTTTCTACTTACATGCATATATTCCCTAATATCTGCCTAAAGCCTCTCTTTCTCAGTCTTTCCTTATGTTCCTCAAAGGATTTCAGAAGTTTCTAGCTTTTTGCGTTGTTGAGGAAAAAGGTTATAGGTGTAATTTTCCCACTGCAAAATGCCTCTCTCTTTTTTGCAAGGTTAATATACCATATTCTATAAATGTCAAATTGACCTTTGAAAATGGTATTTCATATTCTAGCAAAAATAATTGACAAAAATCCATATTTGACTGTATGTGTTTGGTCTTTATTAAAAAAATGGACTGTTTTAGAAATCCTAGATAGATAACTGAAGTGCAGGATTAAAAAAAAATACTGTTTAATGTGAAGTATAACTGACTGTCATTGTATTATGGTGAATCGGATAATATAGCAAATTGAACAGGTGGATTCCAGTGATTTCGATCAGAAAGAACTCAGTCATGATAATTTAGACCAGTTGGTGACTCACTAATGTATAAATCTTTATAGGTCTCATTTATAATTTTTTATTTCATATGTTTTTAGCTCAAGAGTCATTCTACTAAGTACCAGCCCAAATCATGCTGTGCATAAAGGTATTAAGAGAGATTCTGTAATACAGATAAGTCAGAGAGTAGACTAAAAGGTACTAAGAGATGTAATACTGAGGTAGGAATGTAATTCAGTTCTTATGATACCTCTTTCAATATTGTTACTGTAGTTTAAAGAAGTTCAGAAAAGAATGTGGGCTACTAGTTCTTCAAGCAGTATTTTTGATAAAACTGTATTTAAAAAGGCATTGATGTTGTTTAAAAATAGGGAAATTGAGTCACAAGAAAGGGATAACTTGGGGTTATGAAGTGAACAAAGAGCAGAAAGTTAGTATGTAGTTCCCTAATTTTTGTTTTGGACTAGACCAGTCCTCTGTTCTTAACCTTGCAATCTGACCTTACTTACATGACACATGGCTTCATTGAGAAAAGATTTGAGTTGATAAAGCTTAGGAGGACATGACATATCAAGTAACATTAAAATTAAATATTCTTTGGCAATTCAAGAAGCAACTTCTTAGTAATTTGCCACTCAGCTAGGATTTAAGGTACTTGGACAGTTTTTCTACATTTTATTTCCAAGAAATTGCATGAGGCCACTTAGCTTTAGTCCTCCCAAATCTTTACTATGGGTATTAAAATAGTGTTGGAAGGAAGAAAAGCTTGCAGTATAGGAGACAGAATGACTCAGTAGCTGGATAAAAAGCAAGTTTTTAAAATTCTTAGAGTGTTTCTATAAATTTGAAAACCTGACTTTCAGAGATGCATAGAATTTTGTTCTGCCTGCTGATGATCAAACAAGATTTGTACTTGGGTAGGATACACAGGATATTGTGGTACCATGGTTGGCTATGCTTAGGTCATTGTCCATTTCCTTTGGACATCTGCAGTTTAATAAATGAGAAAAAAAACTCTCTCTTTTCATTTGTGTGTAAATCTGCTTGTGCATTAAAATATATATTAATGAAATTACCTTCCTCAAAAACAGCTAGTAAAAATAAATAAATGGCTGCAAGACCTTATGAGCTACTGATGTTGCCAAAGGAAAAAGGAATCACATTCACTTTAGCTGAGCACAGGATTACACTCTGAATAAATCACCTTCAGATTATCAGGTTTTTTCCCCAACATAACTGTCAGGAAAAAGAGAGAAAAACTTTTAAAGAAAAAATCAACTTGCACTTACCCTCTGACAATAGTGTGCATCACAGTGATTAAACTTTATTAAGAGAATTGTTAGTCGGTCCTATTTGTCTTTCTTTTGACAACTCTGGCATAAATATTTATGTTCCAAATCATAAAACTGTCTCTATAAAGACTGAGCAGACCTGCCGACCATGAAAAAAATGTTTATATGTTGCTGTGGCACTCACAGTGAAACTCCTTGTATGAAAGCTAACTGTCTCCTTATAACCGGAAGTTTTAACTGTTTATTATGTGGGCTGAAGGGGGAAGCCTGGAGAGTTAGAAAACTACACTGAGAAGCAGAATATGTGTCTTTCATAGGAAAATTTTTCATACAATCCTTTAGACAAGGACATTTATCTTGCTTTTAATGTAGTATTTATCTAGATTTGCTGCATTGTCTCAAAACTGGACAGAAAAGAGATATTTTTCAGTCTATACTTAGTAGTTAGCGTATCCCTGATAGAAGACCTGGGATGGTAGTGAATCTTATTGATAGTTCAATTAGCTGTGTGTGTCAAGATACCTGCACCCTAGGAACAGTAACTAAATGCCCATCTGCTAAGGCTTTCCTTGCACGTAATCACACTGCATTTCTATCATTTTGTCCCAAGTAGTACTGGAATCTCCAACTGTATCTTCTATTTATTTAATTTTTTTAATTCACAAAATGTAAACTCTAAAGTCAAAGCCTGGATAATTTTGAGGTTTGTATGTATACAGGACTTTATCCATACATACAATTTATTTGTCAATTTTCTGTTAACATTTTTAATAAAATCATGCTTTTCACTCATAATGACTGTTCCTTGTGACAGAGAGGGATATGAACCTGAGGCATGACCGGAATGAAGATTCATTTGCCCTTACAGTTGAGGAGACTGTTGAAATGGTTTAACTTCAAAACTTGGTGATTTCCTACCAGTATCTGAAGGGAGCCTACAAGAAAGATGGAGAGAGAGACACCAAGGGCATGAAGTGACAGAACAAAAGGAAACAGATTCAAACGAAAAGAGAATAGGTTTGGATTAGCTATCAGGAAAAAAATTCTTTACTGTGAGGTTGGTGAAGTAGTGGAACAAGTTGCCCAGAGAAATTATGGATGCCCCATCCCTGGAAGGCCAGGTTGGATGGAGGTCTGATCAGCATGATCTAGTGCAAGGCATCACTGCCTATGGCAGGGAGGCTGGAATGAGATAATCATTAAGGTTCCTTCCAATCCCAGCCATTCTATGAATTTTTCCCAGGTCACACTGAATTTGAGACCTCTAAGATCTGTGAATGAATGTGCACTGCTGAACATAAGTGGAATACTCAGTCACATTGTTTTAGATACAGGTGATTTCTTATTTAGTGAGAACCCTCAGTGCTAGAAGTAAGTGCTAGCTCATCTGAGTTGAGATCTCAGAAGAGCTCTATCTGATCTTACTCTACTGCTAGAGAAAAGAGAAAATAAATTTTTCAAACTTGAGAGTCAACGAATTACACAAATACATTTGGTTTCTTAACTGTCCTCAAACCTTCAAGAATCATGTTTTCACTACTTGCTTTTAGCAATTAAACAACTCAAACAATTTATTTTCACAAACAGCACCTTTTTGTAGGTTTTTGTTTCTGTGCTCTTTCCTTACTATGCTGCTCAACATTTTTTACTTAAAAAAAATTATTTTGCTATTTATACAGAAAAAGGCCTCACAGAAGAATGTTTTGTACCCAGAAGATTTAATTAACTGATATTCTCTCATCAGTATATAACAACCTTCATATAATAATTTTGGCGTATGTAATGCACACCGAGTATTTCTAAACAAATTTTAGGATGTTTCAGACAATAAATTCCCTCAGATGGATTAGTGTTTATTTTCAGTTTGAGTTTAACTGAAAAGTTGCATGGTCTGAAAGCTTCTTTTTTTTTTTTTTTAATTCCCTTGTGTGTATTTGACATCAATTAAACTATTAAATTGCATTTGTTGGCCTGAGGTACTAGCTCTGAGGAAACTCATGATGAAATTAAAATTGTAGCAGCACATCACAGTGAAAAGACTTCCTTTTTTCTCCTTTTCTTCCTTCTGCAGACTTATTATTGCAGAACTGACTTATGATTTAAATTAGATTGAAACCATTAAAGTACTGAGACTGCATTCCAGGTGATATGTGTCTGTAAGAGAAAGGGAGGAATGATGTAATGAAATGAGTTTTAAAGTTCTTAGTTCTGTACATATAAAGCTTATAATATCCTTTGACATCAAATTATTAGAAGAAAAGGTTCCCCTAAATATTTCTCCTGGGTAATGTTACTGAAGACTTGGAGCATGCCTATGTTTCTTCTCATGTGTAGTAGCAGACTATACACATATGTAGGAAATGTGGCATATCATCAATACAAATGGCAGATTTGTGGAGATAATATGCAGGATCTTTTAAATCTGCATTAATTCTAACAGTTTTGAGCAGTCTTGTTTACAACTCTGTTGTTTTTAGAATAAGTCTTAGTCAACAGAGTGACAAAATTATACTCTCTCCAGACTAGATCTGCTCTGCAAGGCACCTATAACACTTTTAAGATGTGTCTTTTGTTGCAGATTTTTGTGTGTTTCTTATCTCTAACCTAAATCTATTCCAGTGGGAGTGTGAATTGCTGACATAGCTCTAACATTGTATCTTGGTTTGTGGTGCTAGCAACCTGTCTTCTGCAGCTACAATTGCAGACAATCTCTAGGGGGCTTTTCCATTCATACAGTTAGTGCTTCATTTAAAGTACAGGATTGAAAATCTATTAAGTTTCATTACTCTCTTATTTTGTAAAAAATATGTTGAATTAACACTTCTTTGAAGTACATAGGAGGTATTCAAATACATATATACATCTACTGTATAAATTAATTTTATGGCTTTAAGCTAAATGACTTTTTTTCAATGCTTCTGTATTTTCTGTTTCCTAATGCCCTGACTATTACAAGCTCATTTCATGTCTGTCCATTTCTTCACTACAGTTTTCTTCTGTTCTTGGCTTATGTCACATCTTGGATGTCTGAATATATGCTTAGAAAAATTTAATTAATAAGGAGTTGAATTTTTTCTCTTCTTTTTTCCTCTAAAATATATACAGATTAACAATTGGAAGTTTTGGGTTTGGCCTCATTTCTTGTTTTCTTAAGGTGATTAGGCTGAATATAGTTTTTCTTTTCTACTTCCTTCCTGCATCCAAATAATATTTGAAACCATGGATCAACATCAACAGTAACAAAGCAGATGTCTCCAGAATAATGGTGTTCTTAGGAATTGCTGAAAAGCTATGTAGATAATCTCACCAAGGGTTCCAGCTATAGGAACAGCTGGAGTGGGGTCCCAAGACTTGTTGAACACTGGAAGTAGTTTCCTTTTAAATGTTTCAAGTTAAGAAAAAAAAAATACATAGGAGCAGAATTCTGCCTTAACCAACTGTACAAAATGCACTTTGCTGCCGTGGGAAAGGACATGACTGATCCATGCTTACAATAGAGCGCTGTAATTAAATTAAATTTCAAGATGTAAGGCTTTGCCTTCTACCTAGTTCAAGGTTATCCTCCAGCTGTATAAATACAAACTGAAGTGTCAATCTGTGGCGTTTTTACAGATCTCACAGAGTTGTCTCACCTTAGGTCTGGTACTTTATTTTATTTTCTACAAAAAGTCCTGCTAGAGGGCAAAGGACAAGATGAATATTTTTGCAGAAACCTATCTTTCTGAGAAGAAGTTGCATTTGATGTTATTTTGAATTTTCCTTCAAGGTCAGCAGCTACTTGTGTTACTGCAGAAGGGTTTTAAGGGCATGGATATTGCATTGACATTATTCAAACAAGAAGTAATGTCAAGACATAGCTTTCCCCCAGTGCCTTTATATCCCTGCTGATTGAGTCTGGGTTGTAATCAGTCATAGACGGTCATTGAATACACAGTGAGTTGAAAGGGACCCATCAGGATCATCAAGTCCAACTCCTGTCACTGCACACTGCAAGAATCACACCGTATGCCTGAGAGCATTGTCCAAACACTTCTTGAATGCTGCCAGGCTTGGTGCTGTGAGCACTTCCTTGGGGAGCCTGTTCCAGTACCCAGTTCCAGTTCACCTTCTTAGGTGAAAAGACTTTTCCTTATAGACAGCCTAAACCTGCCTAACTCAGCTTCAGGCCTTTTCCTCAAGTCCTGTCACTGGTCACAATAGTGAAGAGATCAGTGTCTGTCCCCCTTACAAGGAAGTTGCACACTGTGCTGAAGTTTACCCTCTGTCTTCAAGTTGAACAGACCAAGTGACCTCAGCCCTTCCTCATAAGGCTTACTAGTATGGTTCATTCAGTTAGAAAACCACTAATTAGTAAGATTCATGGGTCATGGGCAGGCAGTATTTGTTAGGAGAGTGTTGTCCAGTTGTGTTTGAGATCCCTTAGAATGGAATCAGGTGTCAGGGATCATGACCCTCTGAAATCACAACTGCCAACAAAATATACTGGCCTTGTATGCATGCTGCATAATCAGAGGATCCAGGAAAGAAAGGCAGTCTATAACAGCTGAACAAAGGCCACAATGGAGAAGCCTGGAATCTCCTGGAGTCTCCTGGAGTCTCCTCCTTATTGGAAATTCAAAGATTGTTTAGGTTAACATAGCCAATAGACAAAAGGAAAGGTAGTCATTTGTCACTGTCCCAGAGCCACAGGACAGTCACAAGATGATGTTTACGTACCTAAGACATTATATCATAGTCTGACATGCTGTAATACAGCCTAACATTCTGCTACAGGAGAGCATATATACTATATAAGGATTAGAAAGTCCATACAAATTAGTCATTTAATTAGCCATTTTTAAATTGCTGGCAAGCGGCAAGGAGCTGCCTCTCTTTGAGAATCTTCTGGGCTCATGGAGAGCGGGAGGGAGGGGGGGAGGAAGATGGGCAGCATTAAGCTTCTGGTATTTAGGGCTCTCCTTCTAGAGAGTGGTTACCTGGAGTTTCGTGAACAGGAGTAGGCAAACAGGGTGGTAGAGTGGCAGTTTGCACAAGCAGGGTGAGCAGGTAGGTCTGCAGGTGCCCTCCTTGTAGGTGTGGTTGTTCTTTTGGTAAATCCTTTTTTTCCCTCACTCCTCTCATCAACAATGGTGTCCAAAAGATCAAAAAACATGTTAACAAGAGTGTGTCTGCTCAAACAGTACCTCTGCTGAAGAATGCATCTGTCCAGACCCTCGATTGCAGGGAACGCTTTAGCCTGCTGGTGGTACCAAAGGACAGTGCAAAAAACACCTGCATGAGGTGTGAGCAGGTTAATGATCTGTTCTGTATGGTTGCTGAGCTTAAGGATCAGGTTGAGAGACTGAGGAGCATTTGGTAAAGCAACAGAGAGATAGGCCTGCCACCTCTTAGTAAGACTCATCAGGAGTCTGAGAATTCCTATGCTTTTCAGCATCAGGATGAAAGAAGTGATCTAGTTGATGAGGAGAAATGGGAGTGGGTCTTCTCTTGTGGAAGAAACCGAATTCCTCCTGTCCCACCTCACCTTTCCAGATGCAACTTTTCCAGTTAAGACAGAATTAACACAGAATTAATAAGGTTG
>VXBA01000216.1:0-135459 GCA_013399895.1 Serilophus lunatus
GGCAGCGGTCACTGCCCTGGTGGCATTGCAGTTTGTCCTCCTGCCCCTCCTGGATACCCTGGTCCAGGCACAGGTCCCTACCCTGGTGGTGTTGCAATCTGCCCTCCATGCCCCCCTCCACCTGGGCATGGGCATCATTCCCATGGGCATCCCCCATCTGGCCACCATCCCCATGGGCATCCCCATGGGCATCCCCATGGGCACCCTCATGGGCATCCCCATGGGCACCCTCATCCAGGACCACCAGGAACACAGGTGTGCCCCTCTGACTGCCACAAGAAGCACCACAAGAAGCACCACAAGAAGCATCATAAGGAGAAGCATTCCAAGCACCACGGAGAGAAGGTGAGAGTGAGGCAGCAGCAAACCCTTCCTTATTCCTGCTGTGGTCCTTCAGGCTCCCGGTCCCATGCCGCACATACAGCGTGGACAGCTGGGACTCTCCTTTCCTGTTACGTTTAGAGCATTCTGCCAAATCCTCAGTGGCTTTTTTTAGACATGGAAATTCTCATTGCATTAATGTGAGTCAAGAATGAGTCATATTAGGGGAGTAATTCGAAAAGCAGTTCGTGAAATTCCTTGAAGCCATTTAAAGTGGTGACATGGCTCAGGGTGCACCATACAATGTATTAAATCCCAGGACTTTGTCCTGCTCATCCTCACCAGAGACTGAGTTGTGCCTCCACAAGGACATTTACTCCGTCATTCATTCCTTCCTTTCCAGAGGAATTCTTCAGTTCCTTCTATAAAAAAATAAAACAAAGTACAATCTTAAAAAAAAAAAAAAAAAAGGAAAAAAGTAGAAGGAGAAGCAATTCCCTGTGCTGGGATTAGATTCTGCAGAAAGTGCCATTCCAGGGATGGACATCATCCAGAGTTGGTGTGAGTGAGGGACTGATAAACACCCCCGAGTTCCAACTCGGGGGGGGGGAGCATTTCCCAAACCATTGAAAACATCAGCTCCTCTCACTGTGGAGCAGTTCTGGGAGTGATCTGTTCTGACGTTTATCCTTGTTGGCAGAGAGCAAGACCCTTGTAGAACTTGTTTAATGACCTAAAGAGCCTTGTAAAACGTTAATAAAAAACTCCCAGCCCTCCCACAATCTGGGGTCACAGAGCACACAGTCACTAAGATCTGGAATAACCTGGGTCAAGGAATGCTGTGAAAACAGGTCATTTCCCTGCTTCCCTAAAATAGTTTTCTCTCCTCTAGCACTGTGGAGGCTCAAGCAGCAGCTCAAGCAGCAGCTCTGACTCTGACTGAACACCTGGCGTCTCCAATCTGCACAGCACTGACCAGCAAAACATGAATCCGAACATCTCATGGAAACCCCTTGCCTGTTCCTCTTTCCCTTGAAGCCACGTTTTGCCTGCTGAGTGATTTTCTTCTGTTTACCTTGTAAATTGTTTGTCCTGGAACCTATGAGTCATTGGAGAACATCTTCATCCTCTGTCTTTTGGGAGAGCCCACTAAAAGTCATCATGTGCTGGTTTACAATCTGCTGGTGTCTGTGTGGTTTTTCCTGGGCAATGATGCCAGCTGCTAACATGGATCCCACTGCCTGTAAAAGTCCTTACATTCTGTGTGAGCTTTCCCAGCTGTAGCAGAGGGGCTGGCTGGGGAATGCTGTAACTATGTGGGCTTGCATCCTCCACACCGGGTAATAATTGATAGGAAAAAGCTCACCATGGCATGGGGAATCTCTCAAGGTGTTGGCCCAGCCAATCTCCCCCAGATTCACTGCCCTTGCAGCCTTGTCCATCCTTGTTGCAGTGCTGGCTGTGTGTCTGTGCGTGGTGGGGCAGTGGGATTTCATTCCTGCAGCTCCTCTCTAGATGCAGCCATGTCTTGTCCTAAGACTGCTGAGGCTTCCCTACAGCACTTCTTTCCAAAGGAGGGACAACACGGGAGTGACAGTGACAGTGTGGATGCACAAAGCTCCCCACCACTGTGCCTGTGGCTGCCTTGTGGCCATGCCAGGAGCCTTTCCCTACATCCATGCCTGGGATCACCCGTGCACAACTCACATTTGTCTCCATCCCACCTCCACCACCTTACAGGAATGTCACTGTCCTCACGGGGTTCCCCTGCCCTGCTGTCCTGACACTGACACACTGTGGATGGTGTGTTGGATGCAAGAGGGGCTGAAGAAAGTGCAGGAAAAGCCCCAAGTCAAGTGCAATGTCACCTTCATGTTGGGGAAAGGCACAGCCCCTCAAAGAGGGACACCTGTGATCTTCTCACCCATGAACAGGTTACGAACACAAATCAG
The DNA here is from genome assembly GCA_013399895.1 of Serilophus lunatus. Lineage (NCBI taxonomy): Eukaryota > Metazoa > Chordata > Aves > Passeriformes > Eurylaimidae > Serilophus > Serilophus lunatus. The sequence goes on from VXBA01000216.1 coordinate 2,274, forward strand.
GTAAGGAATGAAGACATGAGTCTTGTCCTGAGACATCACAATCTTGATGGGCACTGCCAAGGTACACCTGGAATTGTTCAAGGCCAGGTGCTTGGAGCTACCTGGTCTTGTGTAAGGTGTTCCTGTCCATGGCAAGAGGATTGGAATGAGATTGTCTTTCAGTTCTCTGCCAACTGTAACCATTCTGTGATTCTATGATTGTCTAGATTTATCAGTTTAGAACTGGAAGAATAAGCTGCCCATTAAAAATAACTGAAAAAAAAAAGATAGAAACTACAGAATAAAGAGGCTTTTTCTGGATAGGGTTAAAAAGGTTTGTTTATTTTTGCAGACAGCACAATTCAAGTTCAAATCTGGACATTGCTCAACAGATACTGGTGGAAAGAAGGCACCATGGATAATTTGAGCACACTGGGATGACAGGGATGATAGGTGGCTGCCTAGTATTTTCTGAGATGTTGGGAGGCCCCCCTTGGCCAGGGTTTTGGGTGCAGTCATAAATGAGCAGGTTCTGGTGAAGGGCAGAATGGCAGAAGGAATCAAGGGAGATACAGCCCAAAGGATCTTAGAGATGATTTGTGAAACTTAGGATAGATAGACCTCCAAAAGGATCATCTGCAGACAACTGTGGAAGGCAGCAAAACCTCTGACATGATCCTGTAGCTCCCACGAAGGAGGAGCAAGACGCACTGAGAGATATTGAAAGTTTTTGAAAACCATTCATCTTGCTATGCTGGAGAAGTTTCTTACCTCTCTGATAAGCCCTCCTAGGATTACAGTACTTAAATCATGGCTTGGTGTGTGTAAAGCTTTACAGAAGTACATAATATGGCTCTGTATCCTGCTTTGATCCCGGTTTTAATTAGCACCATAAGTGTAAGATACATGACTCTTCATCATGAAAACAAAGAGCTCTGAATTTTTGCTAGGAAGGAGGACCCAAAGGGCAGCTGCTCTGGGCTAGCAAACATACAGGGGGAAGAAAATACAAAAGGTACTATCAGGGGTATGTATATCAGTGAGAGGAGGATGTGTGCACACCCTTCATTTAACAAATCCATCTAATGAACCTGTCGAAGAAGCTGGGCTGGGAGAGGCTGTCATAGTCCTTCTCCCGGAAGATGGCTGCCCGGTCCCCGAGGCCAAGCTTCAGCAGGACATCCATGTCTACATCACTCCCAAGAGCCACTACCGTGGGCATGACATCCTGCTTCTTCATGGAGTTGATGGCCTCCTCCAGGTTCTTGCTTCCTGTGATGCCATCGGTGATGAAGACGAAGGAGAGCTCAGCATTGCGCCGGGCGAGTCGCTGCCCATTTCCTGGGCTGAGCACAATGTTGTTGATGGCGTGTATGATGGCTGACCCGATGTTGGAGGATGAGTCCAGGTACTTGATCTGTGCCAGGGCGTAGGAGATCTCCGTCAGGTTGTAGGTCAGTGGGAAGACCAGGTTCTGGTCCCGCTCGCTGCCGTACTGCAGCAGCGCGATCCGGGCGTTCATGTTGTCGGTGTCGCTCCTGGCCAGCGTGAGCTGTCGGGCCACCTCCTCCACAAAGCGGTGGGCTCTCTGGAAATTCTGCTCACCAATCCTTTCTGAGCCATCGAGCAGGAACACTATGTCAACAGGGCGCTGGGTGCACTGTGCCACAGAAAGCTCTGCAGGAGGAAGAAGAAAACAGGAGTCGGGAGGATAAGAAGCCTGTGGGACAGCTTTGGGATCTGCCCGAGGTCATTTGGGACATTTGGGCTGGAGTTGCCTCTGTGCATCCTCAGCCCCACTCTGCTGGCCAAAGCCTGGCTTTGCAGTTCATAATGTAGGAACTTCGCTTCTGATTCTCTCAGCTCCTGGACAACAGGTCTTATAGAATGTTATTTATGGGACCTGTGACAGACCTCCATGAAACTAGACAGGTCTGTGCATTTCAGTCCCAGAATTACATCCACTGCCTTACACCAGTTTCCAGTTCTTGTCTGTGAGAGGAATATCCAGGTATTGATGGCAGGCAGCACCTGCAAACCTCACGGTTACTTCGGGAGGGTAGTTTACTTTTAGAATTACTCTTATCATAGAATCATAGAATGGTTTGGGTTGGAAGGGACCTTAAAGATCATCTAAGTCTAAGACCTCTGCCATGGGTTGGGACAGGTTGCTCCAAGCCCCATTCAACCTGGCTTTGAACACTTCCAGGGATGGGGAGTCTACAACCTCTCCGGGCAACTTGTGCCAGGGCCTCACCACCCTTATAATAAAGAATTTCTTCCTAATACCTAATCTAAATCTTCCCTCCTTCACCCTACAGCTATCAATTCACACACAGATTTGTAGGATGGAAGTGTTCTACTTTTCACCCAGCTTAGTTCAGTCAGCAACCACTAATTTATAAGCTGAAGAGCTTATAAAGATTGGGGGAAAAAGCAGACTCGTTTTCTTGGTGCACCTGTTCATAGTAAAGCAGCTTTGGTGATAGATATCAGACTGATATTTGTCGGGGATCGCAGTGGGATATTGTTCTTTTGTCGTGCAGAAAAGCCCCTGAAGAGCCCATGAAGTGGGCGTATGAATATATGAATATATTAAGTGAACAAACTCAGATTAAAAAAAAAAGAAGAAAATAACTATCTTTGGATAATTGATAATTAGGGACCATTATTTCATCCCCTTTCTGTAGTTAGGTGTATTACATTCAGTGTTCCTCTACATTCCCCCTGAGTTCACAGCAGGATGATGGCCATACCACTCTCCAGGGGCTCTGTGGCCCTAAGACTGAATCTCAAAAGGCTGAAGTCCCAAAGATGTTGTTATGTTGTGTTGCACGACTGGCAAGGAATAGGAGCTGCTGCAGCAACCCCAACTTCAGTATCCATTTCTGACAACAAGGGGTAACTTTGGGGATAGGAATGTAACATTAGGTTGAATTTCAGCATTATGAGCAAACCCAACCTGACAAAGAGCTGCCTTGGTGCTGAATGTTGCTACACCTGAGTTCAGCACGGAAATACAGAATCAGAGAACTGTTATGGTTGGAAAAGCCCCCTGAGATCATCAAGTCCAACTACTAACCCAGCACCACAGTGTTAACCACTAAACTATATCCCTTAGCACAACTTCACTGTTTTTGAACACTTCCAGGAATAATGATTCCATTGCTTCCCTGGGCAGCCTGTTCCAGTGTCTCACTGCCCTTTCAGTGAAGAAATTTCCCCTAGTATCCAATCTAAAGCTCCCCTGGCACAACTTGAGTCCATTTCCTCTTGCTCTGTCACTTGTCACCTCCCCTCCTTTAAAGCAATAAAGGCACATACTCACCTCTGCCCAATCCTACCTGAGAAATGTTGTCTAAAGGTACGTTGATGCTGCAGCTCCTGGTATGCAGGCATTGCTGCCACAAGGATACTTTACCTTGGCAGCACCTGCTGTGTGCAGTTGTGGAGGGGGAAAGGCAGGAAGGCCTTGAAACCACACAGAACAATACCTATGTGAGGGTCTGGCAAAGCCAGTGGAAGCGAGTGGATGGGAACAAAGGTGGGTGGGTGAGAACGTCATGTTGGAGCAATGTTAACAGCCTCCCTCAATGCTTGCCCACATGTAGTCATGTTTTTTGGGATGACAGGAAAGATCCACCTGCCTCCCATGTGACCTGGAGCAAGCCTTAAGAGCTCTGAGCTAAGCAGAGGGTGGCTGGGAGCAGCATCTTTCCACAGAGCTTCATGGGGAGCACAGTGCACATCTGACAGGAGCATTTCCCGGAGACACTCTGCCTGCTGCTGAGCCCTCACAACTGGAGAGGGCTGCCTTCCAGCTGTTTGATAAGGTGCCTTTACCTAGGACCTATCCCATGGGAATGTGACAGATGTGAGGCAGCAAAACCTTGGGTTTGTCCTGCTGGGTATCACACTCTGGTTGCAGCTTGTTCCCATTTCTCAAAGGCTGAGGATCCAACCACCCTTTCCTGCAGCAGGGGACAAGATTCTTATCCAGAGGGAAGCTCTGGAGGGGCACCACCGTGAATTAAGGCCAACTAAAATCTTCCTACTGTGCTTTGAATTGATTCGTTGGTCCTTCTCTTGTGGCTTACAGCAAGGCAACAATGCCTGTAGCTCACTGTGCTGCACAGCTGAGGATGTCTAAGGAGGGCTGCACAAAAAAACAGAAATACCATCCATTTTCCTGCCATTAGCAACCCATCTAATCATATTTACGTGCAGAGTAACCCCACCCATTCACATCGTGTTCCTACTTCTCCTAAAACCTGGGGAACTTGTATTTCCTCTATTCTTTGACAATGGAAATGAAAGTGAGATGGGGACTGACCTCCTAGCCCTGTCTAGGATTTCTCCCTTTCCCAGTCCCTCCTCTGTCTTTGGAGAGGGGTGAACCATTCTTTACCCAGCTTATCTGTGTCCTTCCTTTGCCCAAGAGCTTCACTGAAGAAACTACTGGAGAGATGAAATAATTCTGGTTTTATCAGAGGGATTAGTCAGGATTATGCTAAAAAAACACCTCTTCACCATCTTGTCTCTGACTGACAAGGGCCAATGCAAATACTGCTCAGAGACATTTTCTGCCCTCTCCCTGCCTCCCCACCCCACAATGAGCTGAAGATTTTTGAGAGGTAAAAAAGCTCGTTTCCAATGTTTTGCTAGGAATTATTTCCAAGGGAGGTGAAATAAATAGCTACTGTGTGATGAAATTAGGTGAAAACAACACCCCCTTTGCTGAAATCTTCCCCAATCCTTGTTTTGTTCAGCAAAATGTCCCAGCCCTGAGATGGTCTCTTCAGATCAGTGGGGTTTGGGAGCTTTTCCTCTGGCATTGTGGCTGGAGCAGCTTAATGACTCTGAGTTTAGTCCAACAGGCTAAGTCACACTAATCTGGGGGCAAAAATCAAAACAGAATAGAGAGTTTGGCTTTGCATAGAGTATCTGGAATATGTGACTTATGACCTCAGGCACAGATTGATTCTTTTGCCTTCACCTAAAACATGGAATGCACCATGTAAAGTGCTCAGAATTCTTTTCCCTCTATTCTGTGTAGATAGCAGAGTTCTCTGAGCTCCTTATCCCCATACACAGGGAGCAAAAAGTGCTGAAACCCCGGGGGAACACTACAGTAAGTTAAAAGTGGGCAATTCCTATGGCTGAGTTTGGCAACTGGCTCCACTCTTTACACCTGGAAATATTACAGCCCAACCACATCTCTGGAGATGGTACATCTGCCTTATGCCCATTAAATATGATGTTTGCTCAGGAGATTTTATTGCAGTAATACCATGTCAGTCAGAATAAGCACTTCTACTCTTGTGTCTGCACACGAAATTCCATTTCCTCTAAATATGGCTTGAGAGTAGTTAAACTGGAGGTAGGAGTGGCACGCACCTGCCTGACTCTGTGAAAACCAGGGGCAGCTGAGCTGATGAAAATACCACTCCTTGTCTAAACACACATACCTGCAGTGCAAGTAGTGGATCTATGGTCTCTGAACCAACCCAGCACTGGATGTGGATTAAGTAGGCTGTACTGCACCAAGTTTAGGTGCTTGCTTTTGAATAGCTCACATAGCACACGGAGGTGTTGACTGCAGAGTCAATGATTTTTGCTTTGGACTATGCAGCCCTACATAACAGGATATCTGTCTTTTGGATATAGACAGGTACGTGTTGTTAATTAAGACTGAAGAAACACAAATGTACAAGTAGAGAAAAAGGCTGAGGGAGCTCATACAGCTTCTGAGAGAAGCACTCCCCAGGTGTCCGTGCTCCTGATGGAAAGAGAGGGTTGCTCCCTATCCCATACTGCTTGCTCCTTCCTTCCCACCCCGCCAGCTGCCCATTGAAGGGTTCCACAGACACACTGTGGTGAGCAGGGATGCACCTTGCTTTGTCAGCTTTGCAGGACCCGAAGAGAGTCCCACGGTAACTGAGAGAGAGGATGCAGAAGATGCTTCAGAGAGGGTCAGAAAAGACATAGGAAGGCGCAGGGAAAGCACATCATTAGGCTCTGCAAAAAAGCAGCGGGCCAAGCAAGAGCATCCCTGGACATTGCTTGGGAAAACTGCCATGCTCATCAACCAGATAAGGTGGAGGGGACTGTTCCTTAGTCTTATCTCCTGAGTGCAACCAAGCTGCTCCACTGCCTCTGTTTCTCCTAAACTAAAAGCATCTACCAATGTACCCGTCCCCTCTGCCACACAGGCACCTGAGGAACAATGATTACCACCTCCACTCAGCCCCTGCCTCCACGGGACCTCTAACAGAGGTCTCAGCACAGCCCTATCACAGTCTCTGGGTCCCCCACAATCTCGCTGTGCACCATTTTGAAGGTGTCAATGAACAAGTCCATCCACTCTTGCCGCTCATTTCCAGTGGCAAACTTGGCTTTTTCGGCGGTAAAGGCCAAAGTGGCCACCAGCTGGGTGTACATGTTGGGGTCCCGGGATTCCCGCGTGGAGTTTAGGAACTGGGCGATCGATTGTATGGTGCTGGGGAAATCTATGTTGACTCCCTCTTCCATGGGGCGGAAAATAAGTGGGTTTACGCTCCCAGGGTTCCTGTCATCTGCAAGTGAGCGTCAAAAGAATATTTTCAGGGCTTGCTAGCAATGTCTGTCTCTGAAAGCTACCTCACTTTCCTCCCTGCACTGCACCAGAGGAAAACAGAGCTAAACAAGGACAGAGGAATAAAGACCAAAGCCAGATTTTAAATCTTTCTGCCAGTTATGTCTGAGGAACCATGGGATTTGTGCTGAAGTCATTCACGCATCAACTGAGCGGCTTCAGGAAATTACACTGAACCCTAACTGCCCAGTTCCTACTCATCCAGCATAGGCATGATGGAAAAAGAGTAGTGCTCAGGAAAAAGGCCATGGGGTTCAGCTTCATTCTACAGGTTGGATACATCCATCATGTAGTTGTGGACTCTTCTATATGCAAACTGTACACATGATGCTGCAAGGCAGGAAGACATCTAAGGGACAGCATTATGTCACCTGCTTGCCTGGCCCCCTCGTTCAGCCCCAAGGCAGTGACTGTAATCAAAGCTGTGTGGTGTCCAGGCTAGTCAGGACCCCAAAAGATTCCACCTGCACCTGGCTGTGCTGAATTTAACTTTGAATAAAACCCCAAAGCTCAAAGCAAAGCCCTTTGCATGGGTTAGCAAGAGCCTTACAGAGTGTCATGCGGTTTCTATGAAGCAAGTGGTCAGTTCACATTTGCTCAGCATTTAATCCTCCAGAGTCCAGTTAGCATGGCAGTAATTGATGAGAGACAAGGGTCTGTCCTGAAAACAGGAAAATCTGGATTTCCTTAGGTAAAGCACTGGGGCAGTAAGGGAGGAAAACAGGGTGTATGTGATACCTCTCCCCCTCTATGCTCTGCTGACAATACCCAGGCTGAAGCCCCTGACTACCACTCTGACAGCCATGGGGCCAAGAACAGGGCTGGGTGTACCTGCCTCCCTGACCTGAATCTGTCTGGCTGGTCTACAACTGTTCTTGGAGAACCAGAGGAAGTCAAGCGCTGAGCAGAGAAGCCCCAGGCTCCATCATGTGCCTTATGTCACATACCATCCAACATGTTCTCTTGCCATCAGGCAAGCGTAATCACTGCAAATCCTTCTAAATGATGACAGCAACACATCGTGGATCATCTGGTGTGTGGGCTTGTTGCCCAAAGGCTCCTGAATCTCTGCCTATTGCTTAAAATTTGATCTACCAGACCTAGCACAGCTTTTGACCATGCTGAGATGGGTCTATTGGCACTTTGACAGGAGGTCCACACCTACCCAGCCGTGTCACTCCACCTCCCGTGTTCTCTGGAGCACAGGTCTTGCCTGCACTCAACCTGGTCTGCCCACAATATGGCTTGAGGGATTTACCCAAGAGGGAACCCTCTCAGATACCTCCTCGAGCCATTTCTTTTCTGGTCTACAGGACTATCAGGTATCAGCAAATGTTCTCACCTTGCATCAAGAAAGAAACACTCAAGTGCACTATGAGGAGAGGACCATCCACTTCACCTTGCTTTGGAGGGCTTTGGTGGCCCAGGCCTAGGAGGAACGACTGTGCCACTGCTTAGGTTCCTTGGAAATGGGAAGGCTGCAGAGACCAAAACCTTTGAAGACACCTGAGCAGTCACCAGGGTGGCATGGGAATGTCACCTCCCTGTGCACGGATTCGCAGGACAAAGCTCCTCAGAGGATACAGCAGAAGAGTTCAGTGTCACAGTTGGACACTGTGTCCCCTGCATGGCCAGGGGCAAATACTCAAAACACGAGTGAGGGATTTTAAACAGTAGTGATTGTAGCTTTTCTCCAGATTTCTGTGCATCCTGAGAGCAGTTTTTCTTTCCTTAACATGAAAATGAAGGGAGTTATTTCAAAAGGAAATGTGATATTCTGTATAAGGCTCACCTGGGGCTCTCCACAAAAACATTCATGACAAGAATAGAAAAAAAATAAATTGCAGGAACTGGCAAAACTTTGGTCCCCTATAAAATTTGTGTCTATCAGCACTGAGTGCATCTATTGTATTTAAACAGGCAGAGGGACTCAGAGAGGATGTCTAGGAATTTGGGATGCGTATCTGCTCCTTAACAAGCAAAACGTGACCAAGTAAAGCTACCTTCAGTACACAGCAGCCATCTTCTTGATACCAAAGGGTCCTCATACCCTTTTCCTTTAATCCAACACCTTGAGTTAATTGTTAATTAAATACAGCCAGTGTTAGAAAAGCCAAAGCTTTGGGTCCACTGCATTGTCATTTTTCAGCCAATCCCTACCAGCTGCTCTGCCCCTGTCCCTCCCAAGGGGCATTCTGCTACAAAGGTCACATGAGTGGGAGAGTTTAGCAAGGGGGGTTTGCCTTGAGTTTGGAGGTCAAAACCTGGTGGCTCCCAGGAATTTGGATAGGGAGAAATATCAGGGAATACCCATGCTGGTGAACTTACATGGTGTACTTGTACCTACCTGTGCAGAAAACTCAGAAAGATGAGAAAGGAGCAGGAGACGAAACTCTTTAGCCTGTTCTCATGTAAAGTAACACTATTTCTTAAACTCCTGCTATCCAAAAGAAATGAACAGGCTTGCACCACCCTCTCCTACTCCTGAGCCTCTTGCACTCTCACCCCAGACTTTGTACAGATGGCAGGAAGGTGTGGGTAATGTTTACCTGTCTGACAGGGCAGCTCAGGGCAGACGACCTGTGGATCTGCAAGGAAAAGAAACAAGGAAAGCTGAGTGATGTGCTGCCATCTTCCTTTTGCAGCTTGCACAGTCAGAGTGACAGGACAAGGTCTTTTACAAGTAACTCCCAAAGGACTGCCCTGAAAGGCTGGCCCATATCTGAGGAAGGACTCTTGGTCCAGGGCTATGTAAAGGTCAGCCCCACCCTGAATGTCCCCGTTACTGGGCATCCTGCTGGGACACAGAGTCCCTGCAATCATACATGCCCCCTGCCCCAAACCCTGACGTCAAAACTACAATTCTCAGTGGTAAGAGCCACACAAGGACAGGTACAGACCTGGACAGAGTACGTCCTCCATCTTGTCAATGAATTCCTCTGCCACCAGGTCTGAGAAGAGCCTCATCTTCTGGACTCTCTGGGGTTCATTGCAGGCGATGGAGACCAGGGTCTCGCTCTGTTCTGGCTGGTCAAACATGTCTCCTATGCCGATGGTGTTGACGACCACATCTCTACCACAAAGGGCCCCAAGGTTCTTGTCATCATCCCGGGGGTCATAGCGCCCATCTGTGATCACCACGGCAAACACTTGGGCTTTCTCTCTCCTGCTTTCCTTGATGAGCTTGTTGTATGCGAACTGAAGGGCAGATGGTGTCCAGGTGCCTCCAGCAATCCACTCCAGGCGCTTCACTGCTTCCTTGAAGCTTGACAGGGAATCAATGCGCTCGTCGTCAAGCTTGATGGCTTCAAAAGTCCCCTCATGGCTGTACTGCACCACCCCAACTCGGGCACCTGCCAATGGAGCGTCACGTTACTTGGCTTTGCACCCTCAGTGAAAAGTGGAGAAAGTCAAAGAGTTGCTCAACTGGCCTGAAAAGCCATGGAAAGCAAACAAACACGGAAGCTGGAAGGATCCAAGACCCTTTCCTCTTGCCCATGCTCTGTCCCCATACAGCCCAGACCTGTCTTTGACTTGGGGTCCTTGGCGATGGAGCCCAGCCTGCTGACCACGTTGACGACGAAATTCTTCTCCAGAGTGAAGTTGGTGTAGCCTATACTTTCTGAACTGTCTATGACAAACATGATGTCCAGGGCCCCACAGCGCTTCTCACAGTCTGGGGAGAGGGGCAGAAGGAGGAAAACACAAAGGTCAGCAAAGGTGGGAACAACAGCCACCAGGGCAAGACAGACCGCCTATGGGAAGATGGAGACCAATATGTGCTCCATGCTCAGTCAGTTTCTACCTCCTTCGAGCAGGGAGGAAGAGGAGCACACCAAGCATACAGAGCCAGCAGCTCAGCACAGGCTGTGGCTCATGGGGCAGAAGGATGAGGTGACCCCTCTGGCGACCCTTTTTCCCAATCCCTTGAGTGTTCATTCCCCCTCCCTGGGGAGAGGTGATGGTCTGCTCACCACAGCATCCACATGTCTCTCGCACATAGGTCATCACGTCACAGTCCTGCCAGAAAAGGGGTGCAGGGTGAATGCTTCCCTCTGTCCTCTCCAAGGGAAAGGCTCCCCTTTCCCTTCCCACACAGCCAGCCCTCTCCCCTCTTTCCCTGGCTCCTGTGGGAAGCCACAGGCCACCTCTGGCAGGCAGCAGCAGGACTTGATGCCCTGTTTTGTTCTCAGGCTGTGCAGGACAAAACAAGGGTTGCCCCAGGAGGAAGAGCACCACGGGCTACTTACAGTCAGACCAGGGTCTCCTGGTGGGCCGGGGGTCCCCTGTAAGCAGAGCACAGGGATTTCAGGTACAGTCTTATCGTGAATTTCTTTTCTGGCAATAGAGCCAACAAAAGTGTGGCTTTTTGCAAAGGGAAAGGAGAGGGAAGGGGAAGCCACTGTGAGCCAGCAAACATATCTGTCCGCTGGTGTCCCCCCCAACAGCATTTGCTCAAACACAATGCCATGGGACTGTACCTCAGGGCCTGATTCACCAGGTGGACCACGGGCTCCAGGCTCGCCTGTTGGGCCAGGATCACCCTGGGGAAGAAGCAAAGAAGGGTCAAATATATCCTAGGCAAGGCTGATGATGTAGCCCCTAGTGTTCAGGGCTCCTCCTGACCCCCTCGTCAGGCACAGCCCTGCTGAGCACAGTCCCCACAGCTGAGCTTGGGGACACAGAGCAGGCAGCAGGTGGGCAGGGTCATCCCAGGGGGACACTGACCCTGCAGGCAGCATGGGGACTCTGCTTACCGGCTCCCCCTTCTCTCCTTTGGTCCCTTGCATTCCTTTTAGTCCAAGCTCACCTCTTCCTCCCTGCTCAACGGAAGGAGAAACAGATCCGTCATGGAGCACATCTGGATGTGCTCAGGCAGAGGCACTGCTGCATCATAAACACATGCCTGCCTGGCCTGAGAGAGCATCCTGTAAACCAGCAGCTCAATGCAGAGCAAATAAACAATGTTTACACAGGCATTAACTAAGAAAAAAGAAGTTCTGCAACTCATTTTTCAGATGCTTTCAAAAGCAGATGGGCTTGGGAGATAGAGACAGGCTCTGCTGCTGCAGGGCAAAGTTGGAACAGGCTCCTCAGCCAGTAACCCGGAGGATTGGGACACAACTCCTTGGCATTTCAGTCAGTGCAGAAAAAAACAAGTAATGGAGACAAACACACTCACCTTGGGTCCTGGCAGCCCTTTCTCACCCTTGTCACCCTGTGAAGGGAGAGGAGGGAGAGGTCAGAACTTGACTTGTACTGGCCCCACACTGTGCAAACCCAATGTCTGTAGTGAGGGGCAAGAAACTGAAGGGCAGGTGTAGCTTCAGGCTGATGGTTGGGGTGCACCTGGTGGCTGCAGCCACCTCCCCACAATCGTGACTGAGGCTGGGGTCCCCAGCACCTCTTCTATGAGACTGATGGAGCTCTGGCCAGGTTAATTCCTGATGTTCAATCCCCTTTCTCCTTAATCACAGGCTCAATTCCCTGATCATTTTTCTTCCTCCTTCCCTCTTCTCTCAAGCTGCTCAGCTCCAGCAACACCATCCACTGAAACAGACTTCCTCGCGTGCTGGATGAGGGTTACATACCTGTGGCCCTCTGGGTCCAGGGTAGCTAAAGCCAGGTCTGCCTCTGTCACCCTTTGGTAGAAAAAAAAACCAGTGAGATACCAAACCTGGTCTTTCTGACCTGGTAATACCAGTGACAGTTACAGCCATTTTCATCTTCAGGGTGAGACACTACCAGGAGCCAAGATTTCTACAGATGACCCTGAAGAACTGAGAATGGCTGTGTGGAGCAAGGATTTGCAGGGTCTTGGAGATGTCACATGCCAGGAGTGCCTCTGAATCTGTGCACGGTGAGGGGTATAGTCAGAGCAGCCTTGGCCAGAGCAAGACCTACATCTCTGCCACATAGGGAGGCTCAGGTCTGATTCTGTTTCCAAAGCACACAAGTTTCTGCAGTGGAAACTGCCCCTTTTTTAATAAATAGATAAATAGGAACAAAAAGTCATCTTTTCAAAAACAGAGTTTCATCCACAAACTTTACCTTTGGTCCTGGTGGTCCAGCGTCACCTCTTGGGCCCAGGTCACCAGGGTCTCCACGTGATCCCTGAAGGACAGTTTTGAGAAGAGTGGGTGAGGATGTTCCCTGCCACCCCCAGACACACAGGGGACCATGCTGGAGAAACCAGCTCTTGAGATGGTGCTGCAGGACCATCTCCCTGCCCTATGAGTTTACTGTGACAGTGACTGTCTCGCTATTTGGGTTCTCGTGTCATGTAGAGCCGCATGGATGTCACAGCAGTACTGCCACAGTGGGGTGTTGGACTAACTACAGACCCAGGACAAATGGATGCTTTTGTGGAGCCCCATCTTCCCTCTGACAGGCATTCCGTGCTGCCATTGCAACACCTGGGACTAGGAGTGATAGAGAAGCAGCAACTCCTGAGTCTTGCCCCAGAGGCTTTTCAGGGGCTTCTGAGAAAAGATCATGCAGGCTCTCCTCAGGAGGGTCAGTGCAGGCAGCTTATGTCAGTAGGGCAAGTTTTCACCGCAGAGGGAGGACAAGGTCACATGGATGCCCAAGCATGACTTACTGTTCTGCCTGGAACTCCCACAGCACCCGAAGGACCTCGAGGTCCTGGCAGTCCTTGGTCTCCCTGCACAGAAAGACACAAGAAGGTACAGAGGCAGATGTGCCTGAGAAGGGAAGTCAGGCAAGCTGCCCAGGATGGCAGCAGTGCTCCTCCTTCCTCCTGGCTGTCACCAGTCTCTGCCCATGCTTACCCTTGCTCCTTTGTTTCCAACCTCACCAGGCAAACCACGAGGACCCTCTGGACCAGGATCTCCCTGTGAGGAGAGTAAAGATATTAGTGGTTAAAGACATCTCCAATGCTCTCTGTGTGCATGGCAGTGCTCCATGGAGTGAGAAGCCCTGATGCCCTTCTCAAATCTGGTGTTTCTTGGCTTGAAACAGTGTCAGGGCAGTGTGCTCTCTGAATGTGTCTCTTAACCTTGAGCTTCACTGCCCTTCATCCCCTCTCTGGACCAAACCTTGGACGAGGTTGTACCTGATGCCCTGAAGGCAGGCAGCAGGCACAGTGGGAGCGCAGCACAGTGGAATCTGTGATTCTCAGCTCTGGTGTTGGACACTGCATGGCTGGGCACTAGCTCATCGCACATGCCAGTGCCATCCATCTCGGGCTCTTTTGGAATGGTCTAGGCAGTTGCTTTACTCACCCTTTCTCCTATGCCCCCAGGAGCTCCTTTGCTGCCTTTCGTCCCTGGATCTCCACGTCGACCCTTGGCAGACACAGGAATTCACATAAATGGGGTGAGAAGATGGGTGTTACCTGAGCAGTGACACCTGCCTGCCCTACCTCCTCCCTCTGGGCCCCAGATATGTATGTTTGCCCCCTCAGTGAGAGTGTGCCTGGCAGCAGGGGAGCAGGGATGCCCATGCTTCCTTTTGGGGAGCCACAGCCAGACTGCTGTTTCAGAGGGGTGGTCACCACAGTGACCACAAACACTCGTGGTTCATTCCCTCAGGACTGAACACTCTGATTTACTTCCAGTTCATCCAGTGTGCCTTTCTGCACTGGAACTTGCACAAGGACACAGGGTGGTTGGGCTCTGGCCCTTTGGTGCTGGTGGAGCTGTGCCAGGGAACATTGCCTCCAAACCACTCCCCAAAATCTGCAGCGTCTCATCATGGCAACTTGAGTCTGTGTGGCACCACTGACACTGCCCTTTACAGGGAGCTCTACCATAATGGCCACCAAATCTCACCTCTGCGAGCTCCTGCAAGGAGCCAGAAGTTTGGGGAACTTGCAAGAGAACAACTTGCTAGAGAACAAAGGCCAGGCCTTTGTGGTTATGTGGGAATGCAGGATGCTTTTCTAAGGTGAAATGGTCAACATCAGGCTTAGGATTATGGGAATACTGCTCTATGAGGATGAGAGAGACAAGGAGATCAGCATCTGCACATCTTCTGGGATGCACACGGCAGGGCAGGCAAGCTGCACCCGAAGTTTCTCAGCACTGATATGTGGAAATGCAGCAGGTTCCTGTGCTCTGCTCACTGCCCATGAAATCTATTCAGACACTTACAGGCTCTCCTTTGGGTCCAGGAGCTCCTGCTTCACCTTTCCTTCCCTTGCTTCCAGCAGGCCCTTGAGCTCCAGGATTGCCTGGAAGTCCCTTGGAGAAGAAAAAAAGCCACAGTTTTTCAGAAGAGGGGCCAAGGTGCATACCCCCGTCCCTCTGCCCTGTGTCAAGCAGTCCACCTTGAGCAGAGATGTGTATGAACACCCAGCTTCTGCTTCCACACACTCTACATGCCTACATGTCACTGCCATGAGCATGGGCTCAAGCTTTGGAGCAGTGTGATGCTGTGTCTTCTTTCCTCTATCAGCTGACAACAGGTTTGTCAGATCTCCCTTACAGCATTTGTCCAGCCCTGCCCAATGGCACAGGGGCTATGTCAGCCCCACCCCTGGAAATGTTCAAGGCCAGGTTGGACAGGGGTAGTGGAAGGTGTCCCTGCCCATGGCCAGGGAGTTGGAACTGGATGATCTTAAGGTCCCTTCCAACCCCAAATATCCTGTGATTCTACAAATGGATTGGACAGAAAGATGAATGATTACAAGTCCAATTTGTCCGTTTTTCTTTGCTTTGGATGAACACTCAAGACCCATCCTCGTTTTGCTCTGGGCAGCTGCAGGAATGCTGTGTGGGCCCCTCTCCTGTTTCCCACTGTACTGACAGGGACATGCATGGTGGGAGAGCTCCTTCAACCACCCAGGGGTTGTGTGTTCTCCATCCTGGTGGGCTCATCAGCAGGATCACCAGGATGCCCTGGCACACAGCCACCTTTGCCCATGGCCATGCAGTTGATTCTGCTCCAGCTCCATGCCATGTGGAGCAGACCACAGTAAGGCACTGAAGACATTTGAATGCTGCATGAACCTACCGGGCTTCCTTTTTCTCCTGGAGGTCCTGTGGGTCCACTGCGACCAGGCCGGCCAGGATCTCCCTGAAACAGCCAGAGAGCAATGGTCATTGCCTGCCTCATCAGCACACTGCACCAGGAGTAGCCCAGGGAGCAGGGCCAACAAGGCTCTCTCCTCGGCTCCCGTGCGTGGGGATGGGATCCAGACCCCAAGGCCTACAGGCTCCATGAGCAGTACAGGATTTAGGAATAAATACAGGGAATGATGTTTAGCTGTCCCCAGCCAGCTGTCCAGAGCATTTGTACCTTTATGCCTGCATCTCCTCTTTCACCTTGGTCTCCTGCATCTCCTGGGTAGCCATCAGGGCCCTGAGGAGGGAAATGACAAAGAACCACACATTGCACATTGGGAACACTTTCCCTGCAGAATAAATAAAATAAAACTTTCTAATCAAACAACACTTTCTGGTTGAATAAACTTCCTAAGGCAGTGCTTAGAAAGTTGCTATAGGGACAAAAGTAGATTTTGCCTGTTGCAGTGTTGATGAGAGGGGCAGCTCCTCCTCTCTCTGTGGGAAGGACACTGGAGGCTCCTAGCTTACTTATCCATGGAAAGGAGACACGGAAAAATTGGGTTGTGTTCCCCATTCCAGGGATCCCAGGTCAGCTGGTAGGAAAATGGGACAGTAACCTCTCATTGGCCATTTTTCTACAAATGTAGAAATCACTCAGCAACTACAGAACTGATGTGGTAATGAAAGAATAAAGTGTTCCTACCTTGTCACCAGGGTCACCCTTGCATCCTGGAGGTCCAATTCTCCCCAGCTTGCCCTGGAGAGATTGCATTCAAAAGAAAAAGGCTGAGAAGTTGTAGGCGTCTGAAGGGAAAACACAGCTTTTCTTGTTAACAGTTAATACTTTTTGGTATCATTTGCTGACCTTACCTGTCACCAGCCAGATAATAAAAAGCAAGTGTATTCCTTAACCAGGAATGGAGTGTGCAGAGGCAAGAAGGAGAAAGCAGTCCAAAGCCCCAAGTGATAGTGGGAATTCAAGCATGTTCATCCCATGTATATGCCCTGGGTGATGGAAATATTCCTCGGGCTGGATTCCTTGGGTCACTAATGTCCCCGGTTGTGCTGGTCCTCTCCCATACATCTCATGTCAGAGCAACTCAGGTGTGCAACAACCACACTGCCTGAAGGATGCTGTGAGAGAGGGACTGCCTTGCTCTATGCCCTGAAACAGCTTCATCATTGGTCCTAGGACACCCAGACAGAGAGTGGAGAGCACTGAAGGGCTTTATTGCTTTAGAGAGTGAAGGGGACTGAAGGTTGTTTTAGAGCTTCAGCAGGCATTTCAGGAGTGGGAAGAACTGTTATTACCCCACAGATATACTGGGCTAATATACAAGACAGTGCAGAGCCAAACCAGTGTGTGCTGGCTAGTGGATGAAGCCAGGGACTTTGCTGTGAGGCCTTTGAATCTGGGCTTTAATCCTAAGAATAAGCAGTAGTTTAGAGATGAAATTTCAGGTTCTCTGACGAGCTGCCTTGAAAACCAAATTTCTGCAAAGCTTTCTGTGTCCACGTCCTGTAGGGGTCACCAACACTCAAGAAAAGTTATCTACACCCAAATTATCACTTTCTCAGCAGGAGCACAGTCAGAACAGAAAGAGTGTTTTTGTTAGGAGAAACTAAACAGCCTGTGGAGATGAGAGAGGGTAAAGAAATGCAACAGCAGCAGTGATATTATGGGGTGCTCCCAGTCCTGCCAGTTACCTTCTGTCCATCAGTGCCGTTCCTGCCTGCCAAACCAGGGGCACCCTGAGATCAAGGGGGGGGAAAAAAAGAAACTGTTAACATACACTCCAAGGGTTGGTAGGTGGAACAACATGCAAGTTAGAAAATGCCCTTTCTTACCCTGCGTCCGTCGGATCCGATTTCTCCCTGGGAGAAAAAGAAGACAGCAAGTCAGACACTGCCTACATCCTCCCACTCATTTACATCCTAAAACCACCAACACTTCACCACACGGAAGCAATGCCTGAAGAAGGATACAGGCTTTGGGATGCCCTTAGAAATCCCTCCCCGTGGTGCCCCCAATTACGTGTTATGGGGTTGTTGTCCTTCCCCATTACTGCTAATCATTCCCTCCTTGCATCAGAAAGGAGTGCGGCCCCTGCCAAGTGCCCAGCCAACCATTCCGTCTCTTCTTTCTCACCTTCTCTCCTTTTAGCCCTGGGACACCCTAGACAAAAAACAAACAAACGAAAAAGAAGAAAATCGATGTGTTAGTGCCTGAGAAATTAGCAGGAGTGGAAGCAGCAGACCGCAGGGGTGGGGAATGGGCAGGGGAGAGGGAGAAGAAAAGCTCTCTCTTCTTTACCAAAAATCAGGGAATGCAAACAGCTCAGCCATCGGCTATGAGATTCTTACCTTGGGACCAGGATATCCGATCGGACCTTCAATGCCTGGGTCGCCCTTCGGGGAAGGAGACATGGAGGGTTAGCTTGAGGTCATCAGAGATGTAGCCGCAGCAAACAGAGGGGAGGATTTTCCACAACTCACCTGCCGACCCTTCAGCCCAGGGGAGCCTGGCTCACCCATGTTCCCCTTTGCACCCTAAGGAAAGAAAAAATCCAACATAAGTCCAGGCTTGGCGCTGACTGAGAAAATCCTTAGGCTATTTCTGGGAGCATCATGCTCCCTGTGGCTGCCAAGACAGAGCAGGACGTGCTTTATTCTGAGGAAGTCAGAGAAAGACTGTACGGGGAGGAGAGCACACAGAGCTGGAGTGGGAGAGTATGATACACTGTGCTGCCTCACTCCTGTTGTCCATGAGTGCTGGAGGTGCACAGCAGATGCTCAGATGTGTCCCTGCACTGCTGGCAGTACATCAGCCTTGGCACAGACATGGACACAGCAGTGCTGGCTCTGTGCTCCTCTGTCTCCCAGGGCCAAGACAAATGCTGGGGAGTTATTTTCCCTGAGAAGGCAGATGAGGTGAGGTCTAGGGCATCCTGCAGTGGTTGTGGCAGGCACGGGCATTATTATCTTTCCCACCGTTTAGAGCAACTTACCTTCTGCCCTCGGTATCCCTTGGGACCAGGCGGACCTGCAATCTCCAGGCAGGTCATCTTGTAGCACTGAAATAAAAGAAATTAAACAGGAGGTGTTTTATTAAACAGCATGTCCCTGCTTCATGCGCTGGGACAGCATGCACATAAAATCCTCAGCTCAGTTCTGCACCCATGGCTGTCCACTTCTCCCCACAAACTCAGGACTAAAATCTACTGTGACTCCCGCTGGGTCAAGGTTGAGGCAACAACGGGCACACTGAGAAGTGCTGCCTTTCAATTAAGAGTGGAACATTTCCACAAACATGTTCATTATAGCTTGGCTTTGGGCCCAGACTGGAAGAACACGACTACCAAGTGTCAGAGGCAGTGGAGGCTTGCTTATCTCGGGCCCTCAGAGGTCGGGCATGCCCTTTGAAGCATCACTTGCACACGCCTTCCTCTATTTGCCAAACCCCTGTCCCTGTGGTACTAGCAGGGCAGGAGCTTCAGCTTGTGCAACACATACAGAATGTGCCACCAAAGTGATGAAACGAGTCTATTCCATAGACCTGAACTCATTACGAGTGAGGTGGAGGCAAGGAGTGAGTCCAGAGCGCCATTATAACCACTGGATAAGTGGATGTGTTCCCAGACTCTGCACTGATCCACAGGTGGGCAGAGACCCACTCCACACAGCTCCAAGCTGTCTTGGGGTTACGAGCTGGTCTTCTATAATTAAGGCAACTTAAACCTGTGTCACGTGGCAACGGCATAAAGATGTTGCTCACTCACCTCGCCGTAGGCTTCGTGTTTCTGCAAAGGAGAGAAGAGGATGAAGAGAATCAGTTAAGGTGGTCAGTCCTAAGGGAAAAGACAGCAGCCCACCCTTCCTTGGAGGGGTGTGTGATAGTGAGGGAGAGGAGGTGGTGAAGGTCCCATGGCTGTAAAGATGCTTTCAGCAGAGCCCCCCATTAATAGTGGCTCACAGGTGGGGTCTCAAAGAGCACGCCGATGGTCAGCATGTGTCTCAGTGTGGCACGCTCTTTTCCACGTGCTCCCAGATGGGGAGCAGGCTGGGGTATGGGTCTGGTCTTCAGCAAGAGCCAGGACTAGGGTGGCAGCCTGCCCAGACATGCTGGGAGACAGAGGCACAAATCAATGGGCTCTGGTTGAGCACCAGAAAAAGACTCCGTTTTCTCTGCCAGAGATGCTCTCCAGAACCCCGCCAACATGCAGCAGAGGGGGAAAAAAATCCCCCCATCCACGTGCTGCTTCTCTTGCGCCCTTCCCCTTAGTGCAGCAAGCCATACCATAGCTTGGATTATCCTGTCGATGGTGTTGACATCGATGTCCAGGGTGTCCTTCTGTGTGATGGCGTAGTTGTTGCGGTACAGCTCGTGCGGCAGGTTGGCGATCTCCCGCAGGCCCTGCTCGTAGACCTTCTCACTGGGGGCCACCGCAAAGAGCTTGATGCCCATGTCTCGTGCCCTCTCAGCCTGCATCTTCATCCCCCCGCAGGGGCTGCCGGTGACATGGCCATCAGTGATGACCACTGCAAAGTTCACCCCGGTGGCCATCTGGGTCTGGATCTGCTCTGTCATGTTGGAGATGGCACAGTCCGTGAAGGTGCCCCGGCCAAGGTAGTTAATAGCGTACAGCCTGGGCAGGTAAATGTCTTTGCTACTTGTTAAAGGGCTGTAAATTTCTACCACATCTGAGTAATGGAGCCCACCAAACTGCCAGGTGATGTAGACCTGGTTCTGGTAGAGCTCGCTCTCCAGTTTATCAATGAATATAGGGATGAACCGCTTTATTTGGTCCACGAGGCTCTGGATGGGCACAGTCTGCAGAGCAACGCTCTCCGAGGTGTCAATGATGAAGTAGACATTGATGGGGCAGTTCCTCTTTTCTGCAGGGAGGCAATTATTCAGACCATGTCAGAGCACTTCATGCACACCCCTTCGCTATCCCCCAGAAACCTGGACCAAGTGCAATCCTGGAAAAAGCACAAGTCCCACCCAGCTCTAGAAGTGCCCAGGACTTCTGAATCCTAAGATCTGCTATAGAATCACAGAATCATTAAGATTGGAAAAGACCTCTAAGGTCATTGACTCCAATGATTAACCCAGCATTGTTCAGTATTGTATCAATCTTGAAAATCTTTCTGGTTTTTTGTAAGAGTTAGGCTGGACAAGTAAATAACATCTGAAAAGTGATGAATTGATCAAATTTAAAGTGAACAACTTTCTGGTATCAGATAGAGAGCTGAGTGCTGGAGATTGACTGCTATTTGCTACTGCATCTGCTTGGAAAGGCCACCATTGACAGACCCCAGCTCTTCCCTATCCACTAGCAGACCCCAGCCCTTCCATCTCTACCTCTCTGCACTCCAATGCAAACCCAGAAATGTGAGTTTGGGTGTAAGACAGTGTTCCCTTCAGATGGATTGGTACCACAGGAGTGCAAAGGGGCAGGAGAAGTGGAATGTCCCACTGTCAGTTCTTGGCAACTGCTTTGTAGATTATTGCTTTTGCTAAAACTGTTGCCCATAAAGGTGACTCAAATTATTTAGTTAATACCTGTACAGGCAGTAGGACTGACATCTCCAGAATCCTCATCAAACTGAGCATGGAGAGGAACTAAAGCCACACAAAGGAGAGTGGAAAAAAAGGCTTGTCGGAACATCTCAGCAGTCCCTCAGGATACTCAGATGCCTGTGGGAAAACAGAAGTTACATGTTAAACACAATACACAACCTTCTAACTCTGCTGGGATGACAG
Organism: Serilophus lunatus; assembly: GCA_013399895.1. Lineage (NCBI taxonomy): Eukaryota > Metazoa > Chordata > Aves > Passeriformes > Eurylaimidae > Serilophus > Serilophus lunatus. Next base: position 23,683 of record VXBA01000216.1, read on the forward strand.
AAAGCCAGACAACGCTTCTTGTCCAACCCTTTGACAAACAAGACCTCTCCATCACTGGGACACATCGCTGGGCCACTAATGTAGATTTTTACACTGACTTGAAAGCTAAGCAATGAAAATATTTCCTTTGCTGGAGCATGGGTGAATGATTTAAAACTGCTTCTCTGCCAGTCTGAAGGGAGAGGTTAAGTGATGCAGCTATGGACAGTGGATCAGGAGTTTCCAATTCCAGACTTTCTCTCCAGTGTGTGTCTAAACACCCCATGCCCACACTGACTCCATCATGCCTGATCCACACAGGCACACACATCCATGTTCCTCTCTCTTTACCAGCCTGGTCTGACCACCGGGGAAGGTGTGCAGCAGGTGCTCTCCACCTCCAGGTCACCATGTGTGTGGTAATACCTGTGTACACTGAAAGCCTACTAAAGTCTTTGCTTGACAGCCCTGGTTTGTAGCCCCCACAACCCATGGAGTGAAGAGATAAATAAACAACCACCTGAGGAAGTGAACATCTTTAGCGTTCAAGGGGCTCCAAAGTCCAGCTGCACATGGGAGTCTATCTCATGGAGGGTTCAAGTAACTTAAAGCAGCAGAAGAGTTAAAGATCTAGTCTGAAAGGTTCTTGGGAATGTATGTAAGTGTTTAAAGGAACTCAGGATTTTAAAAGATACTCACAGGCAACACTCAAGTGCCATTTATCACCAGCAGGTGGAAGATGCTCACTCTTAAGTCCAGAGGACACCAGAACTAACCAGCACGGCCCCATGGCAGCCCACGGATGCTTGTCTGCATGGAGATCAGATCAATGCAAAGCAAAAAGAGGTACATGGAATGTCTGTTATGAAAAAAAAGACCTGAATCCAGTCCAGAAAGAGAGCTTCTTTCTTGAATGTTTTTTTTTGGGGTAACTTCTGGAAGAGTCCAAGGCTTGAAGGGACACTAAGAGTGCATTTGGTGACACTGCCAGTGTAAGGTGAGGACAAGTGAATAATGCAGCTGGGTTGCTGCCACAACTGCATGACAAACAGCATTTCCTGAAGAATACAGGCAGCTCAGCCCTCCCTGCATCTCTTGAGAGCTCTCTCCAGGTGGTGAGACATGTCCCATTCCAGTTTACACCTCCAGCTGCAGTGCATCACAGGGTTCTGCAAACTGGTTTATGCTGGAAAGGTCAGTTGGCGATACCCCCACAAGTGATAGCCTTCCTCACTAGAGCCTGTGCTTATGCTGATAATCCAGTGCTTAGGCTGGATTCCAACTGAAGGAAGAAGAAACTTTCCTGCTCTTCGGAGATCTCCTGTGTGGGTGAGAGAAGAGATCCAAAAGCTCTGGGGACACCAACTTGAAGTGCTTGATATGGCTCAGCAGAGCCCTCTGACATCAAGGGCCCCTCATGCACCTCCAGCTCAGCACCCAAATGTCCCCAGTGAGTAGTTCGTGGGTCCTTTTCCTCCCTCTCCAACTCAGAAGGGCTGTGCAGCTGTTTGCAGAGACTGTGGCCCCGTGAACGAACACCTCTTCTGTGAGGAAAGGCTGAAAGAATTGGGATTGTTCAGCCTGGAAAACAGAAGGCTCTGGAGTGACTTTACAGCACCTGTCAGTATCTAAAGAGGCTCCGAGAGAGCTGGAGAAGGACTCTGGACAAGGGCCTGCAGGGACAGGACAAGGGGGAATGGCTTCTCACTGCCAGAGGGCAGGATTAGATGAGATATTGGGAAGAAATCCTTCCCTGTGAGGGTGGGGAGGCCCTGGCACAGGTTACCCAGAGAAGCTGTGGCTGCCCCACCCCTGGAAGTGTCCAAGGGCAGGTTGGACGGGGCTTGGAGCAACCCGGGATAGTGGAAGGTGTCCCTGCCCATGGCAGGGGGTAGAACTAGATGAGCTTTAAGGTCTCTTCCAAGCCAAACTGTCCCGAGATTCTATAATTCTGTGAAGTCCCTGCATAGGCCTGTGTGGCTCAACTTTTACTGTGCTGCAGAGAATTGAAGGGGCATTGTAAAGATAAAATACTTCAGTGCTAAAGGGCTGTTTTAGTTAAGATCAAGACTTCGTCCCTCTAAACTTACTGCAGACTCTCCTTGTCTTGTTTGCCCTCCATAAAACAGAGCTGCAGGACATCCCAATCTTCTGTAGGACACAACAGCTTGGTGCCTTCAGACAGCACCATTTCAGAGCCAGCCTTCAGCTGAGGAGGACAGAGACATTAACTTCTGGAGAGGCTGAGAGCACTGAAGCCTTTGGCCAAGTCTGACTCATCATGGCATCCCAAGTTTAACCACCTCCCTCCCTCCTTCCTTCCCTCCCTCTGTGTGTGGGAAGGCTCTGTACAGCAGAGCTGCTCTCCAGGCAGAGCTGTGGCAAGCAGTTAACCTGCATGGGCAACCAGGGCCAGCTCTGGCAGAGGATGTCCCCTTCCCTCCCCACCACAGCCCCTGGAGCTTGGGAAGCACCATGACCTTGGACTCTACACGGGCAGAAATGGAAAAGCAGGAGCACAACACCTGAAAACACAAGACACAATTCACTTCTCTGTGGTCCTCTTGCACAGACTCCTCTATTCCACCCTGCACCCTGACCTACCTTAGTCTTTTACTCTACCAGCATCCCACCTGGTATTCCTGGATGCACAGTGGGATGGCTGCTGGGACCTAATGGGTCTCCAAGGCTGGGTGGGCAATGGAGGCTATTTTGTCATCCTCAGAGCACTATCAGCTGTTGAGATGCTGTTGCAAATCTCGTAACATTCGATATTTGAGTCCCACCTGCTGCTGCAAAGCACCGAGATGGAAATTTCAGATTTCACCAGTATTTCAGACTAACCATTTTCTGGATGTTGAGGGCAATTTTTGAACGCAAACAGTTCAAGAAACTAAAGGAAAGAACAAATTGGGAGCTGACTCATTATGTCTGAGTACCTGGGTCTGTCCATCTTGTTCTTCCTCAACCTTTTTCTCCCTGCCAGAGCAGTTCCTTCTCTCAGGCCCTCTCTCAGTATTTGTATTTTTGATTCATTAATTCCTTTCCCTCCCTATGAGATGAACACAAGGGAAAAAACCAACAGGGAATCTGCCTTCTGAACAGATTCTGAGAGCACTACTTTGCACCATCCTCCCTGCATTAGGGTCTATGCTCAGGTGCTCAGCAGAAAAATGCATGGTCCTTGCTGCTCCCATACTCAGATCCCAGGTGACCTGGCTGTTACACACATAACTGAAAAACACATGGATTTATCTATACAGAGCTCTGAAAAAAAACTGGCCTTACAGGAGGGCCTGAGCTTTCTGTTTACTTCTCTTCCCACCCTGAGCAACTGAATCAAATACAATATTACAGCAGACAAATTACTTGCAATGACTGTAATATGCCAATTATATCTGGCTTATTTGTGGTCTCATATCTAGTTATCAGATAGAGCAGATCCTAAAGCATCTGGCCAGGAAGAGCCATGGTCTGTCTATCACACACAGATATTCCTGATGCACTGTGTATTTCTCCTCTAACACCAGAACATCTGAGCAAGTTGATCCCAAATTCACAAAAATTCAAATGCTCTGCTCTCTAAGTTAATTCTGCCTGCAAGGAGTTTATTTAAACTCACATGAATTAAATACCACACAGATTGCATTACTCTCAAGAAAGAAGAATTATGCTGGCTGTGGCTAAAATATGCAGAATAAAGTTTGAAACCTCCCCGCTGCTCAGTCCCAACGTTTTCCAAGGTCACGCCCAGCAAGCAGTGCCTGTGGTGACACTCACTTCTGCATGCAGCATTTTCCCCACTCAAATGTTTGCTAAATAAAACTAGAAAAGAAAAATACGTCCCATTTGGGACAAAATTCCTACAAATGCACCTCTCCCTCCTTCTCATTTGTGTGTCCTTACTGCATGAGGAGGGAATTTCCGTGTTGGTTGCTGTCACTACCCAAATTTTAGTCCCTGGGCAGAGCACCCAGGAGGAAGGCTTCCCAACAGCTAAGGGGACCTCAGATCTGCTCCAGGTCTCCTAATGTAACTATCCTGGGATTTGATCCAGTGGAAGCCTGGCCTGCAGGAAGGCTTGGAGTGGGGGGAGCAAATCCCCGCCACCAAGTGCAATGAGCTCGCAGGCATTCCTGAAGAGTGCTGTTACCTCCTGAAACAGAGGAGCTTGTGCTGATGTAATTCAGCATAATTAGGAGGTGTGGACCACAGGTTAGGCTAACCCATATCTTCTGAAACCCCACAAAGCAAAGAGGAATCAAGCCGCAGATGAGTTGCTCTGCCCTGGTGGCCCTGCTGCTGTCACTTCAGTTCAGTTACTCCAGAGAAAACTTGGCTTCAGCAAATCCATCCCCTCCCACCGAGGGATTTTCTAGACCTCAGGCCCTGGCAGATGATAGTTTGTGGCGCACATTACTTGCACCTGGGGGGGAAAAAAAAACCCCTCCTGGAAAAACACCTGAAGTCGCCAAGGGCTGCGGAAAGTAAAGGAAAAATCTATATTCTCTCAGAGCAGGTACCGTCTAAACACGATGTGCCCAAAGTGGGCACCCTGCTGGAGAGCCCGTGAGCAGCAGCAGGCACAAGCTGGAATTTCAGAGGGATTTCTGTTATTTCCCATTGGAGATCTGTCAGTAAGCAGCCGCACGACCTCTGTACGAGGAGAGAAAAACTCTGCCTACCTGGAAAATGAGGTCATCAAAACTTCTCCTCCAAAACCCCTCCGAAACGTAAGGAAAAAGGACTTTGTGGAGTGGCTGGCGTCAGGAAGGCTCCCGCATCCCCGGCTGGAGGGTGGCTCCGGGCGCTGGGTGCTGGGATGCGCGGGATGAAGGAGCGGGAGGAGCAGCGGAGGCGTCTCCAGCCAAGTCCCGCTATTCCCTGGCCGTCTGGAACTGCCCTCTGAGTTCCTCCTCCTCCGAAATCAGTGACTCTCACCTGCAGTAGCTGCAGACATCCACGGAGAGTCACTGTGGGTCCACCGAGACCTGGGAGGATCCCGCCCCATGCGCTTCCCCCCGCCCGCGGCTCGGGCTGGGCTGGGGCGAGGTTGTCCCCTCTGGAGCTGAAGGCATCTTTGTTTTACAAAAACTGGAAGAAGTCTCATTTTTCCATGATGAGAGGCCCCTTTTCGTGGTTGGCATTGCTGCCCCACATATTTATACCATCAAATATTGTTTCTCTTTCTTTCCCTCCACCCCTCCGCTGTCCTGCTCCTCTTTCCATCCTAGTAACGTGTCCTGAGTGGAACAAATAAAAACAAGAACATTTCAAAAAAGAACAGCTTGAATAGAATCGTACAATCATTGCCTTTGGAAATACCCAAGTCTTGCTCAGAGTCATCCAAGTTTGAGTACTAATTATTTCTATTGATTCTTTTCTGGGTTTGGGTTTATCGTGGAATCATAGAGTATCCAGAGTTGGAAGGGGCCCACAAAGATCACTGAGTCCAGCCCTGCACAGTACAACACCATAAATCACACAGTGGATCTGGGAGCATTGTCCAGATACTCCTTGAAATCTAGGGGTTTGTTGTAGGGGGTGGTTTTGTTGTTGTTGTATTTTTAAAATTATTTTTAGTTTCACATGCTATTTCTAGCTCTGCTAAATGGAAAACAAGGGCAAATGTCCCCCCAAAACATATGCAGAACAGCAATGACTTTCAGGAACATGGCCTTGAGCTATGACTTTTTCTCCCAACTTTTGTATAAATAGACAGGTAGAAGGTACCAGAATCAGGCCACAGCTTCTGCAGACTGACTCCCACTCTACTGGCTCTACTGACTCCCAAGCAGTGACAAAAGCAGAGGATGGGTCTCAAAAAATCTCAGAGTAAGCTGCTAATCCACCAATCCCGATGGCCAGGAACACTTTGCTCGGTCTCTTTTTGTTTGCAAAATCATCTGGTCTACCAGGTGAAATTAATGAACTCAGCTTTGTGCAGTTGCCAGTGCTTACAAAGGTGCATTTCTAGAGCATCCTGTGTCATCATCTTCATCAAGAGCTCTCTGGTGGAACTGTAACTGCTGTTGGGTTTATGGTTGAACACAATGATCATATAGGTCTTTTCCAACCTCAGTGATTCCATGATTCTGTGATACTCAAGCAGAGCACCTGTAGGAACCACAAGCCATGAGCCAGAATTCCGTGTCCCTGTTGCCTGTTCATCTCAAAGCCTTGTGATAGAAGCAAAACTCATTCTGGAGGAAGTGGGCAGTGAAGAATAAACATACATAAGAGACAAGAAATTTCTCAATGATTCACTGGAAGAACAGAAGAAGGATTTTGTGGGGCTACTGCTTTCCAAGGACTCTCCTGCCATTCTAAATGGGAGGGTTTCCCCTGGAACATTATTAATGAAGAGGAAGGATCCTGCTTCTGATGAGGTATCAAATCTCCAGCCACCAATCTCTCAAAGCATCCTCCTTCCAGTAAACCAGCGAACAAACCACATTACAGGTCATTTATTTTTCCTGCCTTGCTGCTGTGTCCAAGCTCTGTTAATTCCATGAGTGTCCATCAACATTCTTTCTAATCCATCTTCATAGTATGGCTATTTCTAGTTGGACCTGCCCCTGCAGAGGCTGTTTCTCCAGCAAGAAACCTTATCACAAACAACTGGGCAGAACATCTGTCTCCTGCATTGCTGGTGAGCACCTAAAGTATGGAAAGGAGCAGAGCACAGATCCACACCTCCATATCTCCCTCTTCCTCCTCCCAGAGTGGTGATCATGGTCTTTCCTCTGCAGTTGCCTGAGTAAATGACCTACGGACTTTTAACTTTCTATTTGTTCTTCTTGAACTTTCTCGTGTCAAATCAAAATATTTCTCTGCAGCTTGACATGACATAATGCCTTGTCCCTCTGAGGATTCCTGTATATTTTATGGAACAGCCCCTTATTGCACATTTTCCCTCTGTAAAAAAGGCAAACTTGGTCTTTCTGACCTATCTAGGCATCCATTTCCAAGGCATTTGCAAGAATATTATAATCTTTACACCTCTGTCATAGATGGCCACATCTGTCAAGTACATGTTTTACATTGGAGCAGTTTGACATGGAATTACAGTGCAGTGGTAGTTTGTCTTGTTAACACAGAAAATGAGACAAAATAACCTCAAAACATGCTGCTGCTTTTTTTTTTTTTCTGGATAAGTTGGTGGGTTTTTTGCAATCCTCTTTTATAACTGATGCCATTAAAGGTCTTAGCTAGTCCTCTGTAACTGAGCCTTTTTTTCCTTAGGAAGGGTCTGAGAAGCTCTGGAGGAAAAGTGGACATGGGGCAGGAACTTTTTGAGACAGCACCAAAATTTTATCTAGCATCTACTTTCTTCTTAGTCAGGGGAATTGAGACAAGCAAAGACATATCTTTTTGTTTGCAGTGATCCTCTTTTATACATAGTGCTCTCTCTGTCTCTCAAAATATATATTATAAAAATATAAAATATATATATTTATTTATATATATATTCATATGTGTGTGTGTGTGTATATATGTATATATATGTATATGGAGATCTGTCCAGCAATCACTCCCCTTCACTTATGGAAGCCCCATCCACTACCTCTATCCTCTCTTTAGCTCCTCTTCCTAATCTTCAACTAAATTCTCTTCCTTTTTTTTTTTTTTTCCTCCTTTCAGTGGAACTGCAAATTTCATGAAAAGACTTTTGCAGAGAATGTGTGTGGATACGGATTAATTGATCACCCACTATGTCGGCCTTCATGATCTTGGCAGTCTTTTTTGGACCTTAATGGTTTGATGATTCCTTGTGACCCACAAATTATTATTGCTTCTCACAGAACATACTATATACTGAACAGATATTCAGTATTCAATTACATTTAAAACTGAGAGAGTGGAAATAGAAGAAGATGAAGAGCAGAAAGAAAGAAAAATGCCAGACTATCTACTCTCCTCTACAACTATGTAGAGTTTGAAGTAAAGCACAGAGGGCTGCTACTTCATTTACATCCCCTTGTAAACTTAAATGTGATTTATGTTATGTTGTAAACTGTGTATCTGCTCTTGGATTTTTTTCCCCACATCTGACTTGTAGCCCCCCATAAAATGTGATCACCTTGTTTTAAACCACATACGTACATCTGAAACAGCTTTATGTGTTCTCTGGAAAACAGCTACTGTAGTTTCTTTGTGTCTGTCTGTAACTGCATCCACCCTTCATGAGATTCTGATATTATGCAGTCACCTCCAAGGGTCTTGTTTTCTAAGTGTGGGCAGAGCATCAAAAACGAGGCCAAGATTATTAAATACTTAGTGCAGACAATGAACTCTGGTTTTCAAGTATTTGTAAGTATGTGTTTGGTATTCTCAGCATTTTCACTGCTGACAAACAGAAGGATGGATCTGACACCCTTTTATAGCTGACGTTTTCTGAGGAGTGGTTTGAGTTGGAAGCGACCTTAAAGCTCATCTCATTCCAACCCTCTGCCATGGGCAGGGACAACTTCCACTATCCCAGGTTGCTCCAAGCCCCATCCAACCTGGCCTGGAATACTTCTATTCAAAATGTACAATGTGTTTGCATTCCTTCACCGCAACAGGCAAACCCCTGCTCCTCTGAGGTTCAGGGCTGTAATTCTGCTCTCTGCCTTGCTGACTTCTATCACCTCCTTACGTGCCACAGCCTTATAGTCCCTGAGGACAGGCCTGCCCCCATCCTTCCCATTTTCAGCCAGTTCTTCCTTGTGTTTGTGTAGTGGGTTCAAAAGATCATCTCTCTTAGTTGGCACATTCAGCACCTCATCAGGAAACTGCCTTCAGAACCTGCCAGAGACCTCTTGTGGTTGGTCATGACCAACCACACTGCTCTCCCAGGCCTGTGGCTGTAAGGATTTCTCCAAGTGCCTGAAGTAAACTTCATCCATCTCCTCTTCTTCTTCAGATGGTCTCCAGCGGATTCCTACTACAACATCCCCTGTGCTGGGCCATCCTCCTGCCACGGATTTGGCTGACTCTGAGGCATCCCTGTCAGGTCTTGCTCATCTCCCATCAGTGCCCAGAAGAAGACATCTATTAAAAAAACATATTTTAAAAAAAGAAAATACACTTATTTTTCTACAATAACCCGGGGAGCAAGAGACCCCACTGAGTCTGACATTCTCGAATTGCGGTAAAATGAGGCACAAAGGGGAATCTTTCTGAAGGGAAAAACAAATGTTCGTTTGATACCATATCTTAGCAGCATTTCCTGGGATTTAGGCCATTAAAGCCAACTTCTCCAGGATGTTTAGAAAGTCCTCATGGACACATAAGTGCAATCTGAGGCTTTGCATTCTTTTTCCTGTTTTAATATCCCAGTGTGAACTTCTAAGTCCCCTGTGCTCTTGCAGTTCTTATTTACTTAGCACTCAGTGTTTATACACTGCATTTGCGTGCTGGTAAACTGCTGTTTGCTAACACATAAGGAAGGACTGTTTGGAGTTTCTAGAATTTTATTATCAACAACGACAAGGTTTTTCCAACCTACAGCACCTTAGAAGCCTTGCCAGGAGCAGGGCCATATTGCAACCCTGTGTTTTTTCACTAGAGCTCAGGATCCTTTCAGGATGAGAAATCCCAGGGACTCTACATCGTTTGGATACAGCAGTAAGAAATCCTCATTCTTCATAATTTCTAAAAATCCTCCTGAAACGGTTGTTTAGACTCCACTAGTGTGGAGACCCTTGCTCCAAGATTGATTTCCCCTCTGCTCGAGATTTCTCCTCTCAGGATGGGTTTGAGGACACTGGCTTAAGGATGCTCCAGGGCCCCTGTGCCAAGCTGCACAATTTCTTTGGATATTTGGAGTAATTAAGGCTACATTTGTGAACTTCATTAATATTTTATGCTCAGCCACTCTGTCCAAGCCTATTGTCTAGTCTTTTCTATGATGGCTCACCTCTTCTGGAGCTGATCTTCCTGACTTGGCAAAATCCCAGGGCTTCCAGTAGACCATTTCTGTGTCTCCTCACAACCATGCATCGGTTGGAAGAGCAGCCTCAGGCATTTTGATACCAAAGGAAATGAGGGTGCTCAAGGGTCTCCCAGAGGTGCCAGGTAACACCAGCAAAACTTACACGTGAACACAACAAGAAAAAATTTCAGTTTAGGTTGGATTATTAGGAAAAGGAGAGTGCCTAGAGAGTGGCTGGGCACTGAACAGGCTCTCTAGGGCAGTGGGCCCAGCACCAAGGCTGCCAGAGCTTCAGAAGCGTTTGGACAAGGCTCTCAGGAACACAGTGGGATTGTTGGGGTGCCCTGTGCAGGGCCAGCTGGACTGGATGATCCTTACAGGTCCCTTCCAACTCACTTTTCTGTGATTCTATGAAAAATGGGTGGACAGGGAGAAGAAAGAGCATGGAAAGCATGGGCTGAAACCCTTTCTCCCAGAATACTTCCCCTTTTACCAGTTTCCCAATCCATGCTTTTTGATGCTTTCACCTCTTGCAGCACATTTTTTCCAGGCAGTCAGTCAAGACGGTTGAGTCCCAAAAGTTGTTGACTCATAGTGAAGAAACTGCATTCCGGCTCCTTGGCAGGGCAGGACCTCAGAGCCGTGGCTGATGCCTCCATGGTCTGGAGTACATTCTGCTTAATCCCAAGATATCTTTATGGAGATTTCCAACCATCTTCAGTTTTGCAGCCCTGGGCAGGGAAAAGAGTTAAAACACACAGTTTGTGTCTTTGGGGCTTCGTGGTGCAGCAGAGCGAGAGTGGAAAGACCCAGCTGCATCTGTTTTATTTTCTTGTCGCCAGAGAAACGGAAAAACTTGCAGTGGTGTTTCCATGAAATTAAGAGGGAAAAAAACCCCACATAGTTTATAGAGGAAACCTCATTCCCCTCCCTAGCCTTATACTAGTGATGGTTCAGAAAAAAAGAAAAGTACATTTTTGAACTTAGTCACATCCCACCCCACCCACGGTCCTTAACGCCATGTACAGACCTAAGAAAGAAATTTCATTTTCCTTCCTATCTAAACATTTGCTGGAGCCTGGAGGTACTGCACACCCCCATTCCCCCCCCCCCCCCGAAATGACTACTCTGGCTAAGGTTACAAATAAAATAGAGACTCTCTGTTAAATTTCAGCTAACTGCATGAATAATATTCCCTCAAGACATACTCATTATGTTGAACTGTAAATCTAGTGGGGGACACTTTTGCAATGACTAACGAGTATAAATAGAAAGGTAAGGAATTAATTAGTGCTTTATCCTGGGAAAAGAGGGGGCTGAAAGGGAGCAGATAGGAAAAAAAAAAAAAGGCTTTTTCTCTAAATGTGGGGTTATAGTAGTTTGGGCTGCTGGGCTGGAAGGAGGCTGGCCCTGGGTCCAGTGTCTTCCCTCAGGAGTCTGGTGGCCTGGCAAGGACACCTCAGGGTTCAGTAATTGAGCTGATTTATTTGAAATGCTAATCGTCTCTTTAATCCCAGCTTTGTCTCTGTAACCACGCTATTCTGCCCTCGGGTCTTAAAGGAATGTTTCCAACATCAACTCTTGTACGGAGCTGGATCCTTGGGGCAGATTATGTGTCATTCCCATTTCAATGGGACCTGTAAAAAGGAATTAGAAAGGAAATGTGAGAAAATAGGAACAGTGAAACCTATGAGAGGAGTTTTGCTGGCTTTGGGGACCTGTGATTCAGGTACTAAATGAAAATCTCTGACTTCAAGATTGCTACTAAAGATGCTCATCAAGAGAAAGCGTTAAATTGAGGTTTTTGAAAACCTCTAATCCTCATCACCCCCCCAGGAGGTGGGAGGGCTCAGAAATGAGCTTCTGCAGTGCTAGGGTAGACAGCTGTGTATGGCTGCTGTCTAGCAACATTCCCCCAAACTCTCTGGAAGACCGATGAAGTCCTGGAGCAAAGGATTCCATCGTCACACCTTTCATGACCTAATTACAGGGCCAATTTTTTCACACGTTAAACTAATAGTCGTTGGCAAAAAGTTTTGAACAGATTTGCCATCATAATAATTTGCAAAGTAACTTGGAGAAACAAAGTTTTGCGGCTGATTCAAGTCTTGCTCTCAGTGTATGCCACAGGCACACAGATGTGCCTCCGAACTGAAGTGACAGAGGCCTCTCAAATCTGTGCCCACCTCAACCATTAAGTCAGGAAGCAAAATCCCAACGTGTCTCCAGCCCTCCTTGGACTGATTTTATGTGCTTTAGCACTTCCAGGACTTGCTTCCCTCCGCTGGGGTGGAGGCTGCAGGGAGCTCTCCAGATACCTTATTTGGGGAGGGTGGTGGGCAGCCACCCAGCTGCTGTTCCTCGGGTTGCTGAGCTTTTCCAGTGCTCCACGGCTGCTGCTGCTCACGTATTTGATGTGAATCCAGGGAACCCTGTGCAGCTCTTCGGCTCAGCTCTCAGGTCACGTAGAGCAGAGTTTTGCTTGTGTTTTTGACACTTAACATCTCCCCCTCCCTGTATTGATGCCCAAGAAATGTATAATTCTGTAATGAATTGTCCTCCTGGCCAAATGCAACATGGCAATATAACCCCTCTCTCCCGTCAGGGGAACTGAGGAGGAGAATTGTATTTGCAACAAGTGTCATAAAAGTTTGAACAGGAGTTTTAGGCATGTAAGAAATTTAATATAATTAGATATGTAATAAGTGTTTAGAAAAAGATTCTTATCTGAGTTGGTTTCAAAGGTCTCACTACAAAGGAAAACCAAAAGCAAACAGAAAAGTTGTGTTATTAAACTGGTATTCCCCTGAGACAAAGCAAAGACTCTGCAAAGCAAGTATTGGAGAAATATATTCTGTCTTTCCTTGGATTCCTTTTTGATGGTACCTTAAACCAAGGCAAGAGATCAAGGACACAAGGAAGTTAAAATATTTTGGCTGGAGATGCAACATCCCCTTTTACAAGAGTAACTGAAAGTCTGTGCTCCTCATTTGAGCATTAACATGAGCCCAACCTCCAACATTTTGTTCACACACACACAATAAATAACATCTTATGTTTATACTCGTTCTCCTTAGCTGCCAGTGGAACTGGAATGCTTATCTCCAGCCCAAAGAGGCTTGAGATTTCCCAGCTTCAGTGTGTGATAAACAAAATGAAGAGTGGGGCGGGGAAGGTACAGGCACGTACTCACTGAATTTTGCAGTTCTTTTACATACAGTCCTTCTGTTACCTATAGTTCTTCTTTTACCTACAACTCTTCCCTTTACCTACAGCTCTTTTTCCTACACTTCTTCACCCTCCCTTCTATTCCTCCTCCATCCAGGCTCTGACAGCCTCCACCTACAAAGATAAAAATACAAAGTGAGACACAGAAATGAGCAAGAAGGCACATATTATTTATTTCTTTTATAATTATCTTTTTAGGTATCCAAACCACAGTTTCATTTGTCATTGAGATTTCCTCTGTCCCACTCTGGTAGCCTCAAGGGTCGTGAAAAGGTTTGTGTCACCTACCCAAGGGCTCTTCACACAGCAGCGTAACTAGAATAATCCCAATAAAAATATGCCCTGCCACAAAGTAGTTAATTAAATATTTTTTGCCTCTCCTAAAGCCACTGTAGTGATTATGGCAGGCTCACCTGCTCACTGGAGAAGCTTCAAGGCTTAACAGCTGAACCATGCATGAGCTCAGGCAAATGTAAGCATCCCTGAAACAGCCCACTTGCCTTTGCACACCTTGCTGCCTCCAAGGCAGAATCCTGTCCTGTCTGCTCAGCACATCTCTGTCAGAAACGAAGAAATAAAAGGTAAGCCTGCGACTGAGATACGATCTAGCAGAGCCCACCCTCGGGAAGGCACAAGGACAAGGCCAGTGAGAAAGGGTGAAGGGTGTTGGAACAGGGACTGGGGAAGGAAGGACTTGTAGGAGCCGCTGAAAGCCCTGTGGGGAACTCAGCCTCCCACATCCCTTCTAGGGAATCCAGATAATTGAAGGCTGTAGGAGTGGTTGATAGAAAACCCCAGACCAGGGATAATTAAGTTCTCCAGACCTCTCATCAAGAACACATGGATCCTATTGAGAGACCACTGCGGAGAGACATCTCCTTGGGGAAGGACTAAGGGCTGGCAGCAGGACACAGCAGCTGGTTTTGGCCAATCCTCTGTCCTGATTTGTCCCTGGGAACAAACAGCAAGCTTGCCTCTGGTCCAGGACTTTGCTCTTGAAACCTTTGGGAAGAGGTGTGGGAGCATGGGAGCTGCCAGGTCACATTTGCCCCTCAGCATCCTGGGGTGTAGATGCTGCAGCCACCAGGAAAATCCCTTCGGGCTCCCTGCCTGCTCTCTGGAGCACACTGGAGAGGATCTGAACCAGTGATGCCAGTAAAGATTACAGCCTGGGTTTGCTACCTCTGAGCTGCTGACACCCACAAGCAGCCTCAGCCCCGGTTTCAACAGCATTGTGCTGACTTAAGGGTCCATTGCCAGAAATCAGAGTTGCTTTCAAGCAGCCCCAAGTCCACATTTCAGGAAAATACGTATTTAAGAGCTGTCATTTGGATACAAGTTTGAATACACATTCATTACTAAAATTTTAACAACATGACAACCTTAACAGATGTTCTTTTCTTGCAAACAGTTTGGATGGGACATGATAACCCCCTTATGCTACAAAACAACAAAATTAAGAAGGTGTTACAAGTTTAAACACGCATAGATGACCATCTCGGCCCCGTGCCCCTATGGAGGCCCCATACAGGGTTTGCACTTTAATGACCTCCATCTCTCCCATGTGCAGAACAGACATTCCAGAACATGTCCACCACTTGAATATTTACCTATTGCAGTCTCCATGCCCTGTCACTCCATGGGGCTGTCCTTCCAAACAGCAGGATTGACCCACCACTCCATATACCCCTCCACATGCCCCTCCCCTATATTTTCTGCCCTGTACAGGACACTGTTTGTCCCAACAGCCTACTCTCACAAGCCAACTGCTGTATCCCACCAGCACCAGTGTCCCAGCTCCATCGTAGCTGCCACAGGACCATTATCCCTATTTTCCTGTACCAAGTGTTAAAGTCCCCCACTGGGGGTGGGGCATCACTCCCTCTCTCTCCATCTACTCCTGCAGCAGCTCTAGGGGCAGCTTCAGTGCTGCCTTCCAACCAGAAGCCTCCACTAGTGCCCCATTAGCAGATCCTTGGACCCTGTAAGTCATTGGTTGAACTTTCCATCCCTGGGTGGTGAAGGTCCTAGATCCAGGCCATCAGGACAGGGGCTTGGAGCAGGACCCATCCCAGTCTGGCAAAACCCTGTGGGGTCTCACACCTCTCTGAGCTTCTCTCCTGTTCTTCTCCTTGCTTGGATGAAGAAAGGACTTGGGTAGCACTCAAGGTCTTGGAAAGGGGTAACTCACATCTCTGCATCCTGAGACATGGAGGAGCAGGGGGTGCTATGCTGTGATGTGATGGTTTTAAATGGCTCCCACCTTCTTTTCTTGAATCCTTGTCATAACAAGAGCTATAGACAGGACTTCCTCAGCAGGTCCCGGCAACGACACCACATTTGTTCTTCCCACTGTGAATCCCTGCTCATAGAAACTGAATGCTTTGATTGTGGAGGAATAAGCTCTGGCAGAGTTTAGGCCTCTTTGGCTGGAAAAATAGATGCTGTTTTCATAAGGTTTCTCCAGAAATCCCGTGTTTCTACAGAATACACAGAACCCAGCCAAAGATCTGAAAGGAAACAATTCAGACATAGTGAGGTTATCCATAAGCTGATGAAAAGGAGGCTGCCATCTTTGGACCCTTTGTATAAAAAAAAGGGAGATGGGAGAGGAGTCTCACTGCACCTGCAGCCACCTCTGGCTACTCAGTCCAGGTTTTGCTGAGCCAAACCCTAAATTTCCACAGAAATACATGGAGCAAGAGCAAAAAGCATGGGGCTTTCAGTGCCTTCCTGGAATCTGGCCTTAATTGAAAGCTTAGTTATTTTTTCAATCTGGTGCCCTGGGTGAGGAAAATTATTAATTTTTTTTTCTCAGTTGTTCTCAGCCCACTTTTCCATGTTCTCCATGTGAGCAAGACTTGGGGAAGAGGCACAAGACAAGATGGGGTGCAGCATCCTAATGCTGTTCTCCCAGAGGCACCAGCTCTAGCCACAGCAATAAACTCGTAGCAGGCACATCCCGTTTCCAGCTCGGGTCATGACTCTGCTTTATCTGCCCTAAAGCTCTTCATAAGCCAGGAATGCTTTTTTCCATTGGCTTGCTGGAGCAGAGTGCATTGGAAATCTGCACATCTGTAACGCATGGAGGGAACCTGGGTCCCACATGTTGGGTCTCTGTGGTCAGATGCTCTCTTCCCAGAGGCCAGCAAGGAGCACCCAGGAGCTACCGCTCCGGGGAGAGGATGGACACAGCTCTGAGGGTCTCCAGCATCTGCTACCATGGCTGTTCCTTCTCCAGTGTCCCTGGCAGGACCAGGCACAGCACCCAGCTGCTCACAGGGACAACCAGGTCATATGGCTCCATCTTTCTCCTTCACAATATATCTGAGCCCTGGGCAAGGAAAATATTGACAACCACAATGACATCCGTGCTCCTGCCACTGCACAAGCACAGCACCCGCTTCTGGCCCAAACGATCCCTAATGGATCCCTGGAGCATCCTGGGTGGCATAGTTCCTGTGAGAGAGACTTGAAATGCAAGGTATGAATACACACAGCTGGTTTCTCCTCATGCAAACCCATGGCTGCTCCCTTTTGGAGGCTTTCCAGCTGTGTGATGATTGGAGGCAAGGGGAAATAAAATATCTCAGCCATAAATGGAAACATTTGCAAGAAAAGGGCTAAGACCAGCTGCCAAGTCACAGTTATTGTAGAATGACTAAGCAGCAAAATCACACAAGATGCTTCATTTGCTGTAACTGCTGCTCTTTCACACAGACAAAAACCATGCAGATGCCCTCCTCCACTCCCTGCAGCTCCTCCAGTATCTCCAGGTAGAGCTTGGTGACCAGAAACACAAAGACACTGGGAGAAAAATTGGGGTGTGCCCAGCTCCTGAAGCCTGGCTCTGGCTGCTCTGAAGCAGGGTGGTCCCAAATCCAGCAGGATTACCTTGAAATAAGAAGTCAGGAACCATTTTTGGGGTTATAAACCTTACCCCACACTTTACAAGTCCTTTCTGAGCCAAGGTGATGAGCTCAAGAGGGGAAAAGATCCCTCTAATTTTCCTCTGTCTTGTGTAGTGCCTTGGGATTGCAGACCACTTTCCTCTGACCCTGCTTAGCCCAGGACTCTGCAGGGAGGACTTTCTGTAGGCTGTGGTGACATGGGGACCAGCAGGATCACCGAATGGTTGAGACTGACAGGCACCATCCATTCCAAAACCTTGGCTTGAGCAAGGTAAGCCAGAGCAATGTCCAGTCTGGTTTTGACTATTTCCACAGATGGAGATCACCATCTCTGAGCAACCAGTTCCAGTGTCTGACCAACCTCACTGCAAAAAAAACCCCAAAAAACGAAAAAGTTTTTCCTTGTGTTCAGGTGGAATTTTGTGTGTTTTGGTTTGTGCCTGTTGCCTCTTGTGCTATTAAAATCACTTGATTACTAAGTTTCTCCTAAGGGATCAGTAAAAGCTATCAGGCTCTGGTTAATTAAATGGTTACCATTTAAGACATTTTAAATGTTCTAGTAGAATTCAAGGGCCTTTTTGGACCATTTTCATGCAAATTTCCTGGAAAAAATGTGCATAGTAATAAATCTATTTTTAATCATGCAGCACATGTGTCTTATCCAGTGTTGAACATGCAGCCATTAATTTAAGTACAACAAAAAAACAGTGTTTGTGGGTCAACTGAGCACTTCAGTTTCAATTTCTCAACTGCACAGTAAACACATGCTTCTAATTTGGCTGTCACAATCATGGGACTGAAAAAAAAATGGGGACAAAGTTGTCACAGACTTGATTCCACTATGCAAGCTTATGAAATGTAGCATAAAAATCATAGAATCTGAGGGTGGTTTGGGTTGGGAGGGACCTTAAAGACCATTTTGTTGCATCCCCCTGCCAAGGGCAGGGACACCTCCCACTATCCCAGGTTGCTCCAACCTGGCCTTGGACACTTCCAGGGACGGGGCAGCCACAGCTTCTCTGGGCACCCTGTGCCAGGGCCTCCCCACCCTCACAGGGAACAATTTCTTCCTAATATTTCTTCCTTATATATGACACTCTACAAGACCTGAAGGGTGGTGTGTGCTCTTGGGATCATAGGGAGACATTCACTTCAGAAACAGCCACCATGACCTCCTTTATGACCTCCTTTATGACTGGTGGAGAGAAAAGTGATTTATATGGACCAGTTTGTCACCTCCTGACCAGTCTGATACAGTTGTGGACAACTTTACTCCGGACATGCTCACTTCTTGTCCCTGCTATGAAAAGGGTTTTCACAGAAATCTCCTGCACACAGGAATCAAGGGAGAAAGATTCAGTTCCCATGTCTCTGTCAGTTTTGGTCTTGGGCAAACTCTTCATTTCTTTGTTTTGCAACACCTCGGCAACTAAATAGCTCCCCAAATAGTTTTCCAGCTCTTGTCTTTACCTAAAAACCCACCAGACATCACAAACAAGAAATATTACTCAAATATCTCTGTCAACCACCTTGTTTAAAGTAGATGATGCAGCTTCTGGGATGTGGCAAAGCCTGGATTCTATGTAAGGAATGCCATGGTTGACTCACCATTCAGTCATGGAGCATCTACCATCAGAATGGTTTTTGGCCATGGGGCTTCCCAGGCTCTGCAAAAAACATACAATGTGAAATCAAGGAACCTCGGATTTGCAGGAAATCCCAAATCCCCTTGTGGTGATGATTAGTGGAGTCACTCAATTTGGCTTTGATAGAATCATGGAATTACAGAATCACACAATATCCTGAGTTGGACGGGACCCACAAGGATTATCAAATTCAATTCCTGTCCCACAAGGATTATCAAGTTCAACTCCTGTCCCTGCACAGGTCACCCCAATAATCCCACCATGTCTCCAAGAGCATTATCCAAACACTTCTGGAGCTCTGGCAGCCTTGAGGCCATGACCAAACCCTGGGGAGCCTGTTCAGTGCCCAAGCATCTTCTGGGGGAGAAAAACCTTGTCCTGATATCCAACCTAAACATCTCTTGACACAGCTCCAGCTGTTCCCTTAAGTCCTGCCATTGGTCATAGAGAGCAGAGATTAGAGCTGCCCTCCTGTGAGGATTCTACAGACGGTGGTGAGGTCTCCCCTCAGTCTCCCCTTCTCCAGGCAGAACAAAACAAGTGCCCTCAGCCACTCCTCACACAGCTTTCCCACCAGACCATTCACCATCCTCATCATGGTGGCCCTTCTTGGGACGCTCTCCAGTCGCCGTGAGACCCAGGGATGCTGCAGAGGGAAATTTGTGCGAGTCCAGTCTGTTCCTGCCTAGAAGTAACTGGTACTTCCAGCAGGACCCTGCGGCTCCTCGAGTCACATCCCGTGCTGCCGTTGGGACGGCTGGTTTCAGGCACAGTCATCTGCCACATGTTCTCATTTCCCCTGCACGCCAGACCCCTTTTGACACACTTTTCAAAGGAGCTGTGCAGCTCCAGATGGGACTCATCCAGCCGCCCTCGGCTGTGTCTTGTTCAGTACGTGCCCAGTGCTTCCACACTGGCTTTTGGAGCCAGAAAAAAAACGGCAGTCTGCTGCTCATAGCCCGGGATTTATCCGGGATGGGCTTGCCCTAGAAAAGCAACATGCTGGTTTTACAAGCTGCCTTTGAAAAATCTCAAGGACTTCAAGTCCCATGGGAAATATTGTTTGTAACTGTGTTGAGCTCTCACGTTTACCAAAACATGGTTTTGTAGGCAGGGATAGTTTTATCACCAGTGGTACTACCAGAAATCCAGAAAATTAAGCTGGGCTGAATTTTCCATTTATGCAGAAATAAGCACTACTCAGATGAAGGAGCAAACATTTCATGGCTCTGAGGGTTTCTATTCTTTTAGGGCAAGAGAGGTATTTTCAGGGATTTCAGAAGATACAGACAAACGCTTTGAGCCAATATCCATGTTTATGAAGGTTTGAACTGCCTGCTAGAGCTGAGCCAGGAATGAAACACCAGCCAGGGTCTGACAGATACTCCTTTTCCCCGTGCTTTTGGAGCAGTGAAAATGTGTGGGATCTAGGTTATTCTGGCCTGTTCCTGCCCTGCTTGCTTTCCCTTAAGCCACAATAAATGCTAGTTGAGGGGAATGGGATTTGATTGTTGGGATAGAAGAAAAGAGAGACAGAGAAAAACTTTAGGGGCAAACTTAAAATAACATTTCAGGATCTTTAGGGTCTCACTACAACAGGTTTGTGCTGTGTGGAAAACCCTGCTTCCAAAATGGGATGCTCACACCAACACTGTCCACAGCCTCTCCCCAGCATCTGTCTCAGGTCAGGACTGGGGCAGTAGCAGAAGAGGCAAAGATTGCAAATATATATTGCAGGGCATGTCCTGAAAGTGCTGGATGCCCTCCATGGGCAAGAACTGTGGCTGCCAGGGCTGGCCTTGGTATGTCTTGAATGCAATAGGAGGTCATGCACTGGGTCAAGCACCTGCTTCAGTTCAGTCTGACTTCAAGAGATGCAATTCTGACACGGCAGAATTCCCTTTCTGGTGTACACCAGCTTCCAAGGCTTAAAACACCAAAAGGCCTTAATCCCCCCAGTCCTAACACAAGAAAAGTTTGCTTCTGGAAAGCTGGAAGAAAATCAAAGAACCATCAATCCCCATACACAGGGCAAGGAGGAATTAGCAATGAAAAACTACCTAGTTCTAGCAATTTTCAGTCTGGCAGCCAAGAGGGAGCGTCCTTAAGGAAAGGAAAACATGAGGCAGATGCAGGGATGGTCCTGAGATCATCTTTAGAAAGGACTGGCTCTTCATAGAATCACAGAATAGTTTGGGGTGGAAGAGATCTTAAAGCTCATCTTGCTCCAACCCCCCTGCCATAAGCAGGGACAACTTCCACTAGACTAGGTTGCTCCAAACTCCATCCAACCTCTTCCAGGAAGGGCTCATCACGGTGCACATCTGAGGGATGGGGGTATGGTGAGGTCTGGCAGGCTGTCTGTCCTCCTCAGTTTGATTCTGCAGAAGGATGCTATTTATTTCCTCTTGTCAAGCATCTCCTGGACGTTTCTCTGTGACTTGGAGCTCTCCAAGGCTCATATTTTCCAGGATAACTGGTCAGGTTTCAAATTTCAGCTTCAAAAATAATTGCTGCTGGCTGGCATAAGCTTGAGGATAACTCCAGCTATGTTCTACCGATCCACATGCAAAACAGAGGTTGCCTTCCTCAAAGGTTGTTTCAAAGCTGCCCGTGTACAGACAATTTGTGCTTTAATCCCTTTCTAGTTTCTAGGAGAGTTGTGCAAAACAAATCTTTCAAGGCTCTCTTGCCAGAAATCTAGTTTGGGTTGTTAATCTGCTCCACAAAATGGCTTTGCCATATCCCTACAATAAATGGGATTGGTAGAAGTCTCAAAATTAAATAATAGTTGTTTAGCTAATGGAAAAGAAAGGCTGGCCATGCAGGCTCTTAGGTGACATATAAAACTACCCCAAACAGACCCAGGACCAAGGGGAAAGGGGATCTCTCCTACCATCAGACCCCTTACCACTTTGGAATTTTTCCAGATGTGATGAGCATGTCTGCCATGGCTGGGAACAGGCCTCTTGACTTTTGCCAGTACCTTGGAGTGCTCCCACAGGCTTCTGACACTGTGAACAAGAACTGGGTGTTCAGGTCATGAGAGAAAAAGGAAAACACAAGTTAAGATATGTCAGCTGATAAATGACTCTGTAAGGGAAGGAAGAACATGACTTCTTGTGGGGTAAAACATATCTTTAAGGTAGAAAATGGGCTTCATGACATCTTCGTTCCTTATTCTTGGTGCTTCAGTGACTAAAGAAACCCGAGTTGGATGAGGCAGTATCTTTTATGCAGCCAATAGACTGGGAAAAAAAAAAGTTTTTAGGAAGGATGCTGAAGTTGTAACAATAGATGGCCGCCAAAGTTTCTTCCATGGTTTTCCCCCACTAGAAAATTCATCTCGTGAAACAGTTTATCTCCCAAGACATTTGGAGGCACTGTGAACAAAGAAAAATTGTTGGATGGGGCTTGGAGCAACCTAGTCTAGTGGAAGGTATCCCTGCCCATGGCAGGGGAATGTAATGAGATGATCAGGTCCCTTCCAATCTGAATCATTCTATGATTCTATGATTTAGAAAGCACCACAACCAAAAATGAAGAAAAAAATTGAAAGTTTTTCTCCAGATGCGTGAGGTAGGGGGTAGGAAGCATCTGCTTTGCCTCCAGCTTCTGCTACTTCTTTCTATTTTCCCTTTTTAATATATCAAGCAGAGACAATCCAGCTGCATTTTTATTTGGTTCAGCAGCTTGGATGTTGAACTCCAACATTTTCACAGGGGTGACAAAGCTAAGATGTGTTTCCTGCTGGTGCCTGCAGAGATGGATGGGTCTGGGACCCACTGCTCTGCTGAGGCTGGGGGCAGGTGGAAGGGCTGCAGCAATATTTCAGAGGGATAAGTCACTCCATGCATTCCTAGTCCCCACTGGAAGGGCTGTGTCATTGTCTCAGGGTGCCCCTGTGGGCACCTCAGTAGTTTCCATGTGTGACAGGGAACCTCACATGATGAGTGACCTCACATGTAACTAAAAGAAACGAGAAAAAACAAAGAAACAGAAAAAACAAAGAAATAGAAATTAGTCTGATCTCCCAATAGACAGTGAGGAGGAATTGTGAGGGACAAGACCCTGGTCGAGTATTGTTTGCCTGTGGGCTTAGCTATGGACAACCAAGGAAGACACTGTTAAGCATATATATAAAAATATGATTGTTTGTCTAATTAAAGCCTTCTCAGCCTAATCAGACCACAACAATTTATTTAGTCTCATTATTATATAGGTGCCTAAAATCTAAATGGCCTAATTATTGATGGGAATTAGCAAAAACTAAAATTGTTAAGTAAAATTCTCCCAGAGCTGCACCGTGCTTTGGTGATGCTCCCTCATCCCATGCTACACTATGGGAGGCCATCAGCCTCCTGAATCCTTTCCCTGGAGAAGGATGATAATGATGACAGTGCATCCCGAGGGCAGGGGAAAAAAAGTCTTCCTCCATAGTCTTGAGATTGCTCAGAATTACTTCTGAGTGTCAACCACATATTCTTGTATTTTTTAATAGGTTACAGTCGGTGCTGTTTGTCCACAAGCTTATGTACACCACAGTTCTTTCTCCTTATACAATATTATCTTTTAAGGGGAAGAGCTATGCAGTTGGACAAAATAACGCAAAACTTAAACTGAAACAAGAATAAGAGCTAAAACAAACCCCAAACCACAGGAGAGTGAGAGGCATTTGAACACTCAGTTATTTGGCTGTCACAGCTATAAGAGGCAAGGCAATGAACTTCTGCTGCTTGGGAAAATCACAGACACAAGAAAGGCTCTTAAATAGAGTTCAAAATCATTCCAGCTGATCTGGGTACACGTTTTAGGAGTCCTACCACACTGTTAAAGTGGCCTCAACAATCCCCTCTTTCCACAGCCGTCACCTTCCCATGAAGGGCTGTGAATCAATCTTGCCTCAAACGAGGAGCATTTAGTGAGAGGAAAACAGAGAAATGTGGCCCGAATTCTGTTGTTGTTACATAAACCCCCTTGCTGAACATCTGGAGAACATCTGAAGTTTAACAAAGCAAGCCCGCAGGCAGAGGCATTTTTGACCTTCCCTGTAATGGAAGCACAAAAATTAAGACTAAAAAGAGGGGAATGAATGTGGTCAGAAATGGAAGACAAAATGAGTCCAGCATATTGGAGCTGACTTTGGCCTAAACACTCGACAAGGGATCCCTCAGTCCAGCCTGAACAGTGCACAAGAGTGGGGATAGGCAAGGCAATGCTCCTAAAAACAAGGTGCTGCTGGGCACTACTGAAAAATTCCTGCTGGTCCTTGTCTTCTGGGAAAGCCAGCTGGCTGCCTGGTTCTGGTTAAAATTGTTCTTCTGGGCAAACCAGAATGGAGAAAAGTGACAAACACCACAGAATTTAGGCTTGGAAACTGACTTTTTTGCTGCTTTGGGATTTTCTTTTCCTTTCTGCAGAGGGAAAATGCTAGGGCATGATTAGGGGTGGAGCAGGAGAACGAAGGGAAGCAGGAAAGATCCCTCCTACCACCTACCTTTTTTTAGCAAAAACCAGTAAACCAGCCTAAAGACAGAGAGATCTTCCCCAGGTGCCTTTTACATTCCTGCATTGGACATGACCCAGCTGGGGTGTGAGTGGGAATGGGCAGAAGCCCCCGTTTCCCATCCCTTCTTGCTGACAGCAGCACATCCTGCCAGTTGGGCAGCCCTAGCCATGGGTGTGCAACCCAAGGGTTTGTCCCTATCACATTCTTTGACTCATGCCACGGACCATGGCAAGACATTAATAGATATTTCTTGAGCTGTGACAATGACTGCCTTTCTCAGGGCAGATGTGAAGGCATTTTTTCCTACCTTTTCCTGGAGAGAAGAACAGGATGTCTGTTACAAACAGCAGCCACCCACAGAGCCTCCTCAGAGATGCTCCTCAGACTTTCCAGCTGTGGATGAGGTGTCACCAGCACTGCAGGGAGCCCAAAAAACATCTCAACCTCAGGAGACAGCATGACTAAGAGGAGGACATGAGACAAGGCAGGAGCAAGGCAATGTCGTGACTGTCCTTCAGTATGTCCCCACTGTCTGGGGAACAAGATGACTTTGTGTGAATCCACAGGGAAATGTTGCTACAAGCCACTGGGGATGTGCATTTGTGGCCCGGGAGCTTCCCCAAAGACCTTTTCAGAGCTGTCTTAGGATGTAAAGCCAATATTGGGGAGCGCTAACCTTGGCAAAGCTGGATGAGATCTTTGATACCTCCATCACTAGCCCTGTTTCCAGAGCAGGATTCTGATCTGCCTGGGAAACGAGATGCTAAGGAGAGGTGCTGGACATAAGCAGAAAGCAAATGCAGCTGTGTAGGTTTGTGGGGGGTTTTCCCAACTAGAAGGCAAACAGAAGCCGTGCAAGCATTTCCCATCCTCAGAGCCCAGTGCTCGTCTCGTAAATTTTTATGCTCTATTTAATAGATGAAGAGGATTCACAGTATTTCTCAAACCCACGGTATTCAATTACAGCCAGATATGTGATGCAAAAGCATCGATCTGTTTTCTTCTATCCTTCAGTTTTATGTGAGAAATTCTGCTGGAGTCTTCCCAGATCTCAGCAACTACTCTTTTACCAAGTGACTTTTTGAACATTTGAAGCCCTTGAAATTCAAGTCAGACAAACTTCCAACGAGATTGTGGAAAACAATTTATTTGACAAATTTCCAAAGTGGACAATTTTAGTAAAACACAGGCATAAAATAAAACTAACTCGTACAATGGGGTTTTGGATACAAAGTAAAGAGTTTGGGGTGCCAATACCTGGCAATCACTGTTGATTTCTTGGAAGTGCATGTATTCATAGCAAGAGCACCAATGGAAGCACTGAAACAAAATCTCACCCAGCCAAACCACATCTTCAGTGTGGTCCCGGAAACAACTGTGTAAACACCAAGGGTCCACATCACCTACGTAAGTGATAGCACCTTTGTCAGTATATCTGTAGGTTGTGAGTCAAAGACCCCAGGAGATGATGGCAGCCTTTCCTGTGACCTTGCTGGGCTGAGGATGAGGCCTTAATTCAATATATAGTACAGTTAGTGGGTTCCCCTAGGGCCCAGGTGCCTAACTCCTAGGGGGTCCTATAGAAACAGTACTCCTAGAGAGCTTGCTGGGAATTAGTCAGCTTGGCTCTTTTTTTGGGGAAAAAAAAGAATTAAAAAAATCCCACTAACTGGGCTCAGAGAGATTTTCCAGAATGGAGCTTAAACCATAACACAAGTCATCAGGTTATTCATGAGGTTCCTGGATTCACTGTAGGACCATGAGATCAGTAAGTGAAGGAGTGCAGTTATGTAGCTTTTTTAGGGTATCCCCCTCCCCAATGGGTGCTGCCCATCTTTTCTTTGATTGGTGCCCAGCCTCCCTGCCTTGAATGGGAGTGTCAGTGCCAAGGGATGTTCCACCACCCGCCTCTACCCCAGCCCTGGGAAGTCATTGTCACATCCCATGGCACTGGAGGCCAGAGAGGCTTCCACACAGCTTGGGTAGTGCAGTCCAGGCCTCCCTCCTCCCCAGGCATGAGAGATACAAACAAAACTTGCCAGTTGAGACAACAATCCCCTCTCCAAGCTTGCTGAGGTGTGAGTTTTTCGCTTGAAGCATAGCATTAGGTCAGGAGCATCATGAGCTGGGCAAGTGCTCAGTTGATGTATAAAAGACAAAAGGAAATGAACAACAACTGAAAAAAAAGGATATCTGAAAAGAGCATAATCAGCCTTGAGAGACCAGGCTAGTTCTTAGTGGTACAGAATTCCTCATCCTAGTTCTTTCTTGACACAGTGGGATGAGGTTGGTATTTGTGTTCTGATGGCTTATTGCTAGGTGTGCTTGTGTTTTCCTGATGTGGGGAGGGGTGGGCAGTCATGGGCAGCGAGGGAAGTTTGAGGCTAACGGAGTAGAGACAAAGATGATGAAGCAGGGGGAGAAGGGAGGGGACTGTAGAGCCAGGCTGTGGCACTATGGTTATCTGCATAGACACAAATTCCTCAGGTTGGTCAAGAATACTGGTAATTTTTTTTTCCCTTTGTTTTGTTGGTTTTCCTTTTTAGGCGAGACTGAAGAAGCTATGGCCTTGGCAGAAACCCGCCCAGATGCTCAGTCAACAGCTATCTTCCTGGAGACAGTTTGGTAGAAGACGCCACGCAGCAGAGAGGTATAGTCGGGCACACGGAAGAGGTGGCGCTCCCCGTAGACCACGTCGTAATCTGCGCTCTTCCCCGTGACCAGGACACGGATGTTGGGCTCGTTGGCTTGGCTGCCCACTGCCAGCACATAGATCTCAATGCCAGCCCTCTGGGCATCCTGCACAGCCCTCTCAATGGCCCTCGCAGTGATCCCTTGAGAGTGCCCATCAGAAAACACCAGCACCCTCTTCTTGGCGCCGGCGCGGGAGGACCGCTGGTACAGGCCCGTGATGTACCGCAGCGCAGCGTTCACGTCCGTGGCGTCGTTCATGAACTCCATGTTGTCAATGGCTTTGGCAATGACTGTGTAGTTGTACTGGAACTGAGCTTCCACTTTCTGCTGGTTGCTGCCGCTGTACTGGACCACTGAGACACGCACAGAGTCGTCAGCAGGCTTGCCAGCCTCCAGGAACCGCTCTGCCAGACGCTTCACGAACTTCTTGGTGGTCTCAAAGTTCTTGCTCCCCACGCTGGTGGAGCTGTCCACCAGCAGCGTGATGTCTGCTGGACTGGTGAAGGTGACTGCAAGGGGAAAGGTCCAGGGCTTGTTACGCTGCGCTTCTCCTCCTGCCTCTTGCATGGAAAGCTCATAACATCACTGGCTGTCTCATAGGCTTCCTGTCTTGTCAGACTCGGGAAATTCCCTCTCTTGCTAGCTTTGTTTCCCCTGTCCCAGTACTGTCTTACCCTTTCATTCGTTGTTTTATTTGGTTTAGGACAGGTTGCATTCCCAAGTGTTTATTTGGCTTAGATAATCTAGTGATTCTTGTTTAAATACAATGGCTCTCCTTGCGTGTCTGGGGAACCACCTCATCTCCCTTGCCTTCTTTCCATGGAGAGTCTGTGCATTGTATACGATTCTGACTTAGAGGTGTACTCCATTAAAATGCTCACTTTTCAAGCACCTTTCTCCAATATCCCTGCCATGGTGCTGATTTTTCCTTGTGCTCCCACCACCAGATAGCAATTGAACTCATTACCTGCATCCACTAAAGTCTAGGAGGGCTACAGTCTATCACAGCTTTCTCTCTCTAGGTTTGATGTGTCAAAGAAGCAATCATCTAAGATTTTCCCAGGTGCTTTGGGCTAGCATGTGTATAACACTCTGATAGTGTCTGACAGATCTTGCTCATCTCTTCAGCCCAGAAGCCTCCCCATTGCAAAAGGTGTCCAAGCCATGTGTCCCCACAAACTCACACTTCCCTCATCACAGAACCCACAACTCCCCTCAGTGTGGCACAAGTCAATACTCACTTGGGCAGGTGTAGTCAGGACACTTCTTCTCTGTTAAGAAAATTAGAGAGGTCAATGTCACCAGCTCACCCAGGAAAACCACTTCTACCACAGAGCCACAGAAGGGACAGAGGCTCACCTCAGTCACAGCCTCACTGTGAGAGGCACTGTGCAAAGGCTGTAGGTGTGCTTCAAAAATGCTGTGGACAGAGTTGTCCTTCAGCAGGAGAGAATGTGGAACCTGACCTCCAAGTATCCTGAGACATGAGATGTCCCTGTCCTTTTTTTTTAACTAAATCTGGTCTCCATTCTCTTCCCTCAACACCTGCTTGAGAGCATGACTGAGGGGATTTAAGGTAGGGCATTCTGCATCCCTCACCCCTTGGCTGAGGCAATCTTCACTACCTTCCTCATTGCCTCCAGCCCATCCACCAGCTTTCACCCACCTCGGCAGACATAGGAAGTGATGTTCTGCAAGAAAGTGTCATCCAGGAGCTCGGCATAGTTGTCCCTTTGAATGGACAGTCCTGGCCCGGTTGGTCTGCCTAAACAAGCGATGTCATTCAGGTGATCAGGATTTGGAGGGTTCCGGAAAATGTCACCTATCCCAAGCGAAACCACCTGCAGGGAAGTCAAGAGTCCATCACTAGATGCATTCATCATCTAATGCATTCACAACCACGAACAGTAGGCACATTGTGAGAGAGCTTCTAGTGTGCCCTGCCCTAGCCTTGGGTAGCAAAGACATGGAGATGCCCAGAGAGCCTTCAGTGTGATGCACAGCTGTCGTGCAGCAGGTCCCCTGTGCCCTTACCGGGGTGACATCGC
This sequence comes from Serilophus lunatus, assembly GCA_013399895.1. Lineage (NCBI taxonomy): Eukaryota > Metazoa > Chordata > Aves > Passeriformes > Eurylaimidae > Serilophus > Serilophus lunatus. Next base: position 52,617 of record VXBA01000216.1, read on the forward strand.
ACAGGGAGTTGAGCGGGGTGGGGTCCCGCAGCGTGTCAGAGCGTCCGTCCGTGATGACGATGGCAACGCGCTTGTCAGAGGTGAATCTCCGCAGAAGGTTGTCCTTGGTGAACTGCAGGGCTTCTCCAGTGTAGGTCCCTCCAGCTATCCAGTTGAGGTTCTTGACTGCCCTGCAAGGACAGACGCCAGTGAACCTGCAAGCCATCGGTACTGGAGGAGCCAGGACGCATCTCTGACATGCCTGTGACCGGGAAAACACCCTGCATGGGGATTTTGGTGGAAAACTGGCAAGCTCCTCGGCCTCAGCACCAACTACGATGTCACCAACCCCTTCTACTAAAGAACATTTTAGCACCACTGCAGTTGGAGGAGCTGCTGGCCTGGAGATAGAGGAAGGGAGGTGAGTAGGTGTCCCTGGGTCACATCCCTGTGTGATGCACTGAGACCCCACAGACTCACTGTTTGAGCGCCCCGATGTTGTCAATGTTGGCATCCCCCATGGCCACCAGCTCCTGCGTGTTGTCATGGCTGTACTGCACAACGCCCACACGGGACTCCCCAGGTTCAAACTGTTGGAAAAAATCAGAAGCCAGTAAGGGTCAGATACCTTAGGGCAACCCTGAGGTTCAGAATCCTGCTGATGGTTTGTCCTAAATGCCTTCATGGCAGGCTCTGATGCTTCTCCTCTGCCTTATTCCAGACAGACAGAGCCCCAACAAGAGTGTATGCACATGGGGACCAATTTGGTGAGTCAGTCAGTGAAATGAGACCCAAATCTAGGTCTCCCAGCTCAGTGGTCTCAAGACAAGCCATTGGACTCTCAGGCACATGCTGGCATTCTTGGGGTTGTCCTGTGTGCAGTCAGGAATTGGACTCGATGACCCTTGTGGGTCCCTTTCAACTCAGGAGATTCTACAGTTCTATGAGAAGATCTGTTTTCAAAATTTCTGGTTTTCTTCCAGCATGATGGTTTTGTTGCCCGGATCCAGCCTTTCTGCTTGTTACTGGCTCTTTGTGATGCAAAAAAATCCCATGTAACAGCAATCTGTGGTGTCTTTACAGACTGTGTGCTATAGATGTGGCTGGACCTTAAGGAAAGTCCAGATTCCAAACACCCCTTCAAACATCACAGAGGTGAATGCAATTTCCCACATACAGCAGGTTACCAGAGAAGAGTTAGGATTTGCGTGTCCCTCTCCAGACTGAAAGATTCAACATGAGGACAGTATTGCTGCTTTTGGGCTGCAAAGGTATTTTTTAGTAGTGTGCTTAATTGAAAACCTAAACCCAAGTGTGAGGGGCAAAAAAGGGTGTCTGGGGAGCTGGATATCAGAGACTTCCAACATACCTCTACTCCAGACACTTGGAATACCCATCAGGACAAGAAAGAGACTGAAACACTGATTTATCAGAGACTAATTGAACGCTGATTGAATGCTCAGTGATCCATCTGCTCTGGAACACGGCAGAAGAGTTCCCAGCCATAGGAGGCAGAGTCCTTTTTGCCCAGAAAGAGTGAAATGTCTATATTTTGGGACCACAAACTGCTGTCTGATCTCTATCGCTTAATGAATTTGGGAAGAATCAGGACCATCCCGTTGAAGTCAAGCCTTGTGGAGGCATTTTGGAGTGGAGGCATCTCCCCATTTTCCTGCTTGCAGTGAAAAATAAGTGGGTGCACACAAGTGTATTGCAGCACTTGGCGGAAATCTCACCTTGACTCGCTCGTCCTTGCTCAGGCGGTCAATGACTTTGATGATGAAGTCCTTGGCAATCTGGAAGTTCTGCAGGCCGATGCTCTCCGAGCTGTCCAACACAAAGAGGAGGTCGACAGGACCACAGGTGCACTCTGCAGCAAGGCACAGGAGCAGAGGGACATGTTTTGCAGGGAAGCATCACCACAGGAAGCAGCTGATGCCTGCTGTAAGCCCTGACCTGGTGGATGCCTGTGCCCTACTCACCCACATGGCATGGGGTAAAATGATGCAGCAAAATAGCTCGAGGAGACTTGAGAGTCAGTTTATTATTTTTTCCATTTGCCTTTCCTCCCTTATAAGACATGTGGCATTTCCAGGCTGTGAGTACCCTTACCACCCAGTAACTATTCCACAGCCCATTTCCTCATAAGCCTTTTCACTTCTTCCATTCACCCAGCCCAGGAGGACAGAGGTGACACTGATGGGCTGGAGGAGGCTGACTCAGCTTGTTCCCATCCTTCCTACAGCTGAAGGACATCATGTGCCCTTGGCTCTTCCTTAAAGCTTTTGGACTGCAAGCCCAATTTATCAAGGCAGCATTAGGGAAAAAAAAAACCACAAACCAGTGCATTCCTCTGCTGACCAGCACAGGATTTGGAAGGACAAGGACAAAGCTGGACCCACAGTGTGCTCTGAGCAGACATCCCAACTGCAAAAAGGGTGGAGAAAATCCACCCTGCTGGCACAGGCCATCCTGACAACAGTTTTCCAGTTGTAGGACTCGGCCACATCAGCCTCTGAAGCTGTGTGGTACGCTCAGGGATTGCTTAGTGCCCTCCCCTGCCTGGCTCGTGCCTGGTCCTCTCTCACTGGCTCTCACCACATCTCCCCAGCAGAAGGCAAGGAGCAGGGAAAGGGAGGGGTGCAAGCAAGGAGAAGAACTAGCAAACGTTTGCGGAATGACTTTGCCAAATAACACTCACCACAGCAAGCTAGAAGAGAAGGGAGAGAAAGAGAGAACATTAAAATGCTTGACAAAAGGGTTTTTCATACCCTGATGCAAACTTCAAGTTTCTGTTTCTGCAAACCAGAGACACTTGGCCTAGATAATTTAAGCTTATGGAGGTTTCCCTCCTGTTTGGAATACCCAGACATCTCTCCTGTTTCAGGTCGTGATGCCTTGCCCTGGAGCACTGCATGCGGCAGAGCTTCTATGAACATGGTGTTGTGTTCATATTTAAATAAAAATAAAAGCTAATCCTGGGGGATTAAGTACATCAGTATAGATTTAGTATAGAGTATAGAGCTCAAACTCAGTTCTCCAAGTACCCTATGTCCTTCCAGCACTTCACTACTGGTGGTGGGCCAGAAACCTTCTGCAGCACATGTGTGCTGTTTCTCCCCATGGCAGGACACCCCAAAAGAGACCTCCATTTCCCAGTGGATGAGAATTAGACTCTGATATATACGGAAAAAAACATTGTGAAATGGGCCACTCAAGGATGTTGCAAAACATTCCTCATATTTTCCTTGTACAGAGCCATGGAGAAACCAGTCTGCAGCATGTACAATGAGACACAACTGTATGAACTACTTTAGAGATGGAATTGGAGGTGCCTGGGTCAAGGGGGCTTAATCGTGACCCATGGAAGAGGAGTGATGCCCATGAATGGCATTCCCCTGCCTGAGGATGGTCCTTCTTGCTTCAGGGGACAGGGAAATATCATCCCTCCCACTAAGCAAGGCAGTGAGCAAGGTGAAAGGAGAGGGCAGGGATACTCACAGCACATCTTCATGATGATATCCAAGATTTCACATTCCTGAAAACAGAGGAAAAGAAACATTTGATTAAGAGTGAAGGTGGTTTCCTGGCTGCCCACCACCTCTGCTGCTGTCTTTGTGTGCCCAAAGCAGGTCCTGATCTGGAAATGAGTGATGTGCAAGTGGGGAATGACTGGTTATAGACCAGCATGAAGGAAATCTGACCACTGAGACTCACTGGGACAGCAATGGGGGGCAGACATCACCAAGCCCAGGAGCAAGAGGCTCCCCCAGCAGTGTCCCCCCTCCCAGGAGCCATCCCATGGGGCAGGAGGAGCACAGACCAGCAAGCAGCACCCAAATCCTGTCCCACTCACATCTGGTCCTGGAGGCCCCACAGGTCCTGGTGGTCCCTGTCAAACAGAAACACAGGAGAGAGAAATTACAAGAGCAGTCAGCCCTATCTGCTGTGTAATCTGTTGATATCTTGCTAAGCAACGCAGGGTTGGGAAAAGCCTCTTGGCTTCCCAATTTGCTGGCCCCTGCACTGGGCTTGGAGCAGGTACATCTGCTTGTTTGCATGATGCTGTGGTGCTGCAGGGAGGTGGGAGAGGAGACCCTCTTCATGTGCCCTTCACACTGAGGTGGGAAGGCAGTGAGCACACACAGTGGTGGCGTGGCTTGGTGTTGCCCCCAGAGCACCCAGGGGATGGATGGATGGATGGATGGAGGGAGGGAGGGAGGGAGGGATGGATGCCATCAGTGCAAACCTTGACAGGGTCCTTACTTACTGGGAGACCTTCAGGCCCCCTGCGGCCCTTTGCTCCTTTGATGCCCTTGGGACCAGGAGTTAGGTTCTGGAATGAAAACAAAACCCACAAATCTGCGTGTGTCAGCAGACAACACCTTCCCCTCCAAGTGTCTGATGAGCACTGCTTCGCCACAAAAATGTTATCTGAGGTTGCTTCACCCAACTAATCCTGACTTGGAAGGGTCAGGGTGGGCACCAGGAAAGTCCCCCTCCATGGGACAGTGGTGCAGCACAGACAATGCTACCTGGAGGCATACAAAGTCTCCCAGAGGTGATGCCCACCCCAACCTAACAGATCTGGAGGTTTACCACCTGTAGGACACAAAATGAACACCTGGAGAGATCTCCCCTTGGCATCCCACCAGGCACTGCTCAGCAGCAAAGGGGGAAGATTTACAAAGCCTGACAGGCTCTGACCCATCAGTGTTAGACATCCAGCCCAAAGCTCCTGCACTATGCTCACAGAGGAAGAGGATGTAGCATTACACAGATTACTCACATCATTGCCAGGATCTCCAGCTTCTCCTTCATCACCTTTAGGTCCAACATAGCCTTTTGTTCCCTGAAAAACAGTACAGGGGAGGCTTCTGCATGGATGGCTGTTGTTAGCATGGCATGGTGAAGTTGGTGCTGGCATGTGCTGACCTTGTGAGAGCTGGCTTGGCAAGGGTGTAGAGAAGCCTATGGGCTCCCTAGCACCAAATTTCAGTGCTCTTGATGCAGACAGAGCTTCTTAGGTGGCTTTCATTGGCACAGAATCATGGAATAATTTAGGTTGGAAGAGACCTCTAAGACCATCAAGTCCAACCATTAATCCAGCACTGCCAAGACCATCACTAAATCATGTCCCCACCATCCAGCTCCCCGTGAGTGGCAATTCCCAACCCCAAACTGTGGCTCTGGGGCTGCATCAGAGAGCACCCAGCACAGGCTGCTGCCCTTGCGTGTTGCTACCAAGGCGGGACACTTCCACCAGAAGCACCCACTGCAGGGAGAAGTGGGCAGAAAGAAAAGAGGGCTTTGCAGGAGCAGTCTGCTTCAGGGACCCCATTCCACCAGGCAGCTGGTGGAGAGGCTCTAAGTGCCAAACTACCACCAAGGGCAAATTTTGGGTGTATGATGAGGGAGCACACTTACATTAATGCCTGGGTCACCTCTGTCCCCTGGCTGCCCCTGGGGATGAAGAAAAGGAAGTGTGTTAGGTTGGACAAGGAGAAATAATGGTTTTACAGTTCCAAGGAAGGTCAGAAGAACTTACTGGGGCACCTGTGAATCCAATCGTGCCATTTGAAGTAGGGCCATCCTCCCCCTGGAAAGGAAGAGAGACATAGAGGAGATAAAGAAAAGCAGACCCTCAAATAGCATGGCAGCAGGATTCTGCTCTCCTCAGACAGTGTGAGCTCTGCAGCAGTACCACTCACCCTTTCTCCCATCAGACCAGGTTCTCCAGGCAGTCCAGGTGCTCCAGGCAATCCCTTTGGGCCCTGGAAGGAGCAGAAGAAGCACTGAATCATTGCTCAGCATCATTTGAGCTAGGAAGACAGTGACTTCTGAGGCAACCAGCTACCAACACAAGCCCATCATCACAGGAGGTGATTTTCTCATACAAGAGCAATGCAAAGATTTAGATTAGATATTAGGAAGATGTTCTTTACTCAGGATAGTGAGACCCTGGCACAGGTTGCCCAGAGAAGCTGTGACTGCCTCATCCCAGGAAGTGTTTAAGGCCAGGTTGGATGGGGCTTGAAGCAAACTAGTGGAAGGTGTCCTTGACCGTGTCAGAGGGTGGAATGAGATGAAATGTAAGGTCCCTTCCAATCCAAACTGTTTTATGAAAACCAAAAGCTGGGCTTGGGTTTTAATTTGCTCCCTGCCATGAGGATCAAACCTGCAGGTAGATTGAGGTGGCTGCCCCCAGAGAGCACCTTTCCCAGCTTCTGTACTGGGAAGCCACATAGTTTGTTGGTGTGGCTATACCCTCTCCAAGAAATTACCTATAGGAGGTAGAGGAAAAGCCAGTTGTGACCTTAAGGACCCATGGAAAATGCCTCGATGTGTTTGCCAGGAACAATAGAGTTTGTACCTAGAATAGTTTTCCAATATCCAAGGGATTTGGGGAAAACCCTCATGGGCAGCACCTCCTTGTTTTCCCTTCTTCCCCTCCTCCCAGAAGATGTGGTGATGAAGCAGCACTGACCTCACTGCCGCGGGGACCATCATCTCCCCTGTAGCCCTTGGGTCCCAGGGGTCCAGGCTCGCCCTAGGGAAACACACAGAGTTCACTCAGCAGGGGTTTTCTCTTGGTGCTGCTCCTGCCCTGAAGGGCTGGTCCCTTCATTCCATGATGTGCATCCGCCTCATGCCTTGCACCCATCAGTGAGTTACCTCCACCTTGGCCAGCCTAAGAAAGGACCTACTGACATGAGCTAATGTTATGACATGTTATCTGTAAAACCCTGAACATGAACCACATCAAGAAGCTTTCTGGGCCAAGCCCCCCAGTATCTCGTATGGGCTGAACTTCCATGTGCTTTCAGTGGTGGCTGAGGCCCCCATAACCATCCCTCTCCTCCACAGTTCACCCCAGTGACTAACACATGACCTGGTGGGAAGAGGATCAGGGAGGCAGGGCTGAGGCTTTCCAAAATGAAGGCACAACTGGGTTGCACAGTGGCATCTCATCATCTGTGACAGAGGTGTCCCTGGGGCAGAGGACAGTCCTTGGTGCAAGCATGTCACCCTGAAGGTGACACAAACCTCCCTGTGCCTCAAGGCTTAGACACGTCCGGGGCACAGCCGGGCTGGCAAAGGCCCTTTGAGGGCTCCAGGGGGTTTCTGTCCTCAGGAGGCTGCAAAGCCCTGGCAGTGTGTGCTGGAATGGACCAAAGCTGTCACTCTGCTACATCCCATTTGGGCAGCAACCACTCGCTCCATCAGCTGCAGGGCTGGCCAGAAACAGCAAGAGAAGGAGCAGAGGCAGGAGGAGGGTTCTTTTCTCCGAGAGCTTCTCCACCTTTGGCTTGGTGCTGACAGAGCTTTGTGGGGCTTGCGTTCCTGGAGGTCGGTAATGATGGTGGACATCAGTTGGGTAGTGATGCTCTTGCCCACGGGTCCAAATGCTCAAGCAAGGTAGAGTAGGGAAGGCAGAGGGCTGGTGCCAAACATCCATAGATGTTGTATGCACCCTCCTTCCAAGGAATGGTGTCCTTGTTGGTGCAGAAGATTTACAATTGTACAGTGCAGAGCACTGAACTGCTCCAAGACATGTGACCTTATTTCTGCACAAAAGCCCAGAAGAGAGAAATCTTGGAAGGAGGGACAGGAACTTGTGATCCCTCACATCAGCCAAAGCTGGAGCTGCAGCACCCTTGGCTCATGCTGACCGTGCATGTCCTCACACAGCACACAGCACAAATCCCTCACAGACTTTGAGGAGTTTTATGATGATACGGGAGTGTGGATCAGGAAATCCTATCCACTACTTTTCTGGGTGTGACAAGAACCACAGGAGGGATGGGCACCATGGCCAGGAAGAGAGAAAGGCCACCAAACCTGCCCATGAGGACCAGGGAGAGAGTGTGCTGGCCTTTAGCTTCCCCCGGATAGAAACAGCTTGAAAAGGAGTCACAGGTTAGCGGGAGCCCTTTCCCCTTGCCAAGAGAAATACACTCCAAGATCCAGAGCTTGCAGATAACACGGCTTGAAAAATACTTGTGTTTGCCAAAGTCCTACTCTCACCCTTACCCGAGCCCAATTACGCATTTATTTTTAATTTGGCCAAACAAAAGCATTCTTCCTCAGCTTATGGAAAAATCATCTTCACTTTGCAGCTACCTTTCAAATCTCCCTGGAGTGGTGGAGGTGCTGGGGCAGCCTGTGGTCTGGGGAGGCATTGGAGCTGCTTTGGTAATGCCTGTCTCTCTTACAGGGCTTTGACTGAAGGTCAGTGCTGGGGAGGGAAAACTGGTGTCCCACAGGCTCAGAGACAGTAGGGAGGCCATTATTTCTCTTCTTCCTCCCCAACAGTGAAGGCTGACTGGAAGCAGGATAGCAGGATCTATCCCAGCCTGGCTCCTCACCATGCTTGCATCAAGTTTCTGTCTTCTGCATGGTCTTTCTCCTGCCTTGAACCTGGAATGAACCTCTACCACATGGAGAGCAGCTCCAGCTCCAGCCTCCTCCTCTGGCATCGCCTGCAGCAGCGATCCATTACACACACACATCCAAAGAGCTGCCTTTCTACCAGGACCAGCTCCCACAATGAAACCTCAGCAGTGCCCAGCGAGCTGGATGCTGCCAGACACTCTCTGGTTTTGGCAAGAACTCAGCTCTGCTACGGGATCTGGACATTTGAACAGTATCGGGACAGTAGGATCTGGACAATCCTCTCGTGTGGATTTGGTGTTTCTCACTAGCATGAGACAGGCTTGAGGAAAGCCCAGCTCCAGGCAAGATCAATCTTGGCACAAGCACGGCCTCTCCCCAGGCTGTGGCATGGTGCAGGTCTGCTGCGGGGGCCACCCATGCTGGGACAATGTGAATGTAACAGCCATCCCTGCACGGCTGTCCTGCACTCCACATCTCTTCAACACTTGGCCAATCATAAAGCAGTTCAAAAGCTGTCTCTCCTTTGTCTGCACACTGATCCCTGTGCTTCACCTCTCACGGAAGTCCTGCTCCACCAGCGTGGGAATGTTTGTCTGAATACATCTCTGTATCTCGGGACCCATCAAATCTCTGATGGTGTAGGCAGAAAGGGACTTGCCCCACAGAGCCCCAGCGAAGGGTGATGTCAAAGTCTGCTTGCTGAGGTGCAAAGACCCTGTGGGCCATTGCAATCAGTGCTATCAACATGGAGGATTGACCCAGAAACACCTCCAGACCCAAAGTTACCAAGAGCCCTTAATTGTGCAGGAGCCCCCCTCAGGCTGGAGGTAGCCAACTCTGCTCTCCAGAAAGCCTGTGGGATCTGAGATCTGTTCTTTGAGGACAAGCAGACCCCAGAGAAGGAAGGACACACCTTATAGCAAGCAGACTTGAGGAATGCTGGCTTTGGGACAAGCTGTCTCTGCAGATGCCAGGGGTGTCAGGGACAGTGCTGGGGCCACGTCAGGATATCCTCACAGACACAAGATGTCTCATTAACTCCCCTGACTGAGGTGAGCAGCTTCTGGCCCCAGGCCTGAATATTTTGTGCGTTGTTGCAGCTTGCACTTGCCAGTTTCCACTTCTGTCAGATGTGTTGACATCTGTTTCCATGGGATTGGGAAATGGTGGAGAGGTTGCTCTGTCCACAGCCTAGCAGCCAAGTCTCCATTTTTTTTAGCCCTGTTCATATCCTGGGTTCTCACAGAAACCCCTGCCCCTCTTCACCAGCTTTGCTTCATGGTCTAGAAGATGCTCAGAAGTTGCCTCGAGATGCTGTAGCACCAGTTAACTCCACCCCCCTCTCCCCATCGTCCAAACCACTTCCATCGGGGAGCCAGAAGGTTAATACAAGCTCTTACCTGGTCGCCAGGTGGCCCGAGGGGTCCTTCCCGCCCTTGGTCACCAGGTGGTCCAGGTTCTCCCTGAGAACACACAAATAGGGCATGACAAACAAAAAGAGGGACGGGTGTAAGGTATAAAGGGACCTGTGTGCAATGGGGAGCAGCATCAACAGCTGGATGGAAATGTAGCCATGAAATAGGGAGGCTTTTGACAAGTTGAGTAGGAAACTATCAGAGATGTATGGAGATAAAGACAGGCTAGCATGGCCACCTTGAATTCAAGGAGATAGCCCTGAGAGGAAGACCTTCTGACGCCCATTTTGCGTCAGAAAAGGAGAGCTTTGGAGAGATTTGTCCTCTAAGGCTTCTGCAGATACACAGGCCTGGCCCTGGATGCAAATCAACCACACTCTGCAACCATGGCTGCTCTTCTAGAGCAGCTCCCACCCTGGGCAGTCTGCATGGAGGGGAACACAGCCCCCAGGATAGCAGTATCCGTCCTCTGTCCTCTCTTCCTCCAGCCTGCCATCCCTGTGGAGCTAAAGGGATTCACATGGGAACGAGCCTGCCGATGAAGAGGCATGACCTCACCTCTCACTGCTGGTGTTTTCCCCTCTTCTTTGCTAACAGTCAGCACCCTGAGCCACACTAGGGACAGATTTGTGGAAAACTGACAGTCCAGGAGAGCCCAGAAAATCTGAGTCTCGGTGTTTTCACACCCCAACAGTTCTGACAGAAGGAAATACCCAAGGACTGGACACAGCTCAGTCTCACTTTCACTCAACAGCCTTCCACCAGTCCTGCAGAGCCGCATCCCAACAGGGCAGTGTGTCTGCCAGCCTCAGGTGGGCTCGGCAGCACCTTCCCTGTCCAGACCCATGGCCAGGAGCAAGCAAGTCAAGGAGGCAGAGGAAAGAACTTTGGAGGAAGCAGCCGAAATCTTGGTGACCTAAAGCTGTTGTTTGCAACCTAGAAGCTTCCAGATGGGTAAGCCAAACAGCAAATATAAAACACAACTTCCAAAAGGCCCTGAGACATTTCTGGCGAGGTTGCACAGCCTCGTGCTTGGACTCAAACTTGGAAGGAAGCAGCCCATCGTCTGCTGAACAATTTAATTCCAGGACACTGGCGTGCCTTCATCCCCCGCGCACATCTGCCCCGCACACCCCGTGCGGCAGCACTGGCGCTCCCTGAGCAGTAAACAGGAAGGAGGAAGCTGCCAGAAGACCCCTGTCAGAGCTGCCCTGTCCCCAAGGCAGACCTCTGCCCCCCCTTCAAGCTGGTAGGGGGTCCTGGCTGTCCTTGCTGCAGGGACAGGGGATGAGGGGTGTGTGTATGGTCACCCAGCAGTGGGAATACTGGATGCTGCTGTGGGATGCCCTGGCTCCCACCACCTCCACCCTGCACAGCAGCACTCCTTGTTCCTCCCTGTGGTGTGTGGCACGTCTGTCGCTTGCCACATGTTTGTCCTGGCCTGCTGAGGGCTCCTGCCTGTCCCTCCCACACTCACGCTCGCTGACTCACCCCTGGCAGGCAGGAAAAATACTTTCCTAGTGACTCCCACCCAAAAGGGGAGGGAAGAGTGTTCCCCCTTCCCTCCACAGCTGCTCAGGCTGCCCTACTGCTGATGGTACCTGTGCCTTCCTTCACAAGCCACCAGCACCCCATACGGCCCCATAGCACCTGGAGGAATACACCCTGACTCCTTCCTCTCCATCAACTAATTTTTCAGCTGTGAGGAAGGAACTGCCCTCTGTTCACCTGGTCTTGGCTTCCTGGGCATATTCCCCTCTGGATTTTGGCTGTTTGGCAATTAGCTGCCAGTGCAAAGAGGCAATTGCTGGGGGACAACAGGAGATCCCTCCCAAGTTGGCAGATAAAGGCACTGAGCTTGCCTGCTGGCCCACAGGCTGGTGGAGTTAGCCCCTGAGCACTTATTTCCAGCCTCTGGGCACCTATTTCCAGCCCCTGGCCTCCAAGAATCCCACTCTTTCCAAGAAGATGCTGAGAGCTGCCCTGCAGGTGCAATTACCGGCTCTCCTCTCTGCCCACGGTCACCCGGCGAGCCCGGCGCTCCTCTTTCTCCATTGCTGCCCTGCAAAGAGATGGTGGCATCACACAGTCAGGACCTGCTCCCAGCAGGAGCAAAGCCCTCCCTCACTGCTCACCTCTGAGCAGGATCACCCCCACCCAGCTCCCCTCCTCCTCTTCCAGAGGGTACCAGCCCCTGCCCATGCCCTGGTGGGGTGCCTGGCAGAGGTGCCCACGCTTACCCGTTCTCCAGGAGGACCATCCACACCTGGAGCGCCCTGAGGAGAAACAAAAGGGGTGGTCAGGTGGTGGAGATGGGACAAGGGATAAGGGACATCACAGGAAGAGGACTCACATCATCACCCGTCTCTCCTGCTGGTCCAGGCTCACCCCGGTTTCCAGGAGCGCCCTGCATGAGCACAGCACAGGGGTGCAAATGAGAAGTCAAACAGTTTTGAAGCAAAGCCCTGGATACTTCTAGAGCCTCAGGCAAGCTCTTTTTCAAAGCCCAGGCTGGAGCAGGAGACCTCTCCCTCTCACAGAGGGCAGAGGATGTCCACATATGAGTGCTTCCTCACCCACCTTCTCTCCAGGGCTTCCAGGAATCCCCTGTCGGCCAGGTTTTCCATCATTCCCAGGCTCCCCCTTCACAAGGACACAAGATACCATCAAGACTGCATCCAGCACCCAGTGGTTTATTTCGGCTCCCATGGCACAGAGGCTGCCAGGACCCCTGCTACACTCCAAGCCTCTTTCAGAGCTGTGGTCTCTCTCCACACCCACCAGATCCCCGCCAAGACTCCACTCCCAGTGAAAGCCACCCTTTCACAGCAGCCCCCCAGTATCTCAGGGATGCTCTCCCCAGGCTTGTGGACACCCAGTAACCTTGGGCACGCTGTGGGTTAAGGGGGGCATCCTCTAGCATAGAGGCCAGGTTGGAAACGGCTCAGGGCAACGTGGGACAGTGGGAGGTGTCCCTGCCCATGGCAGGGGGTGGAATGAGATGAACTTTAAGGCCCCTTCCAACCCAAACCTTTCTGTTATCTCTCCTTCTTGCAGAAGAGGGATCCCAGCAACCCTCCTTCTGTGTGAGCCTGGTCAGAACATCTCACCTTTCCTCCTTTGGGTCCATAAGCACCAGGATCTCCCTTCGGTCCAGGTGGGCCTTGAGCTCCCTGTTGAAATTAAAGGCAGCATCACTGAAACCCAGGCTGGTGACACTATCTGAAGGAAATTGGGTATGGACTGAGCATCCCAGCAGCCTGGTGTGTGACTCCCCATCAGGATGGACAGGAGGGACATGTACAGAAGTGACAAGGAGACCCTTATACCATGGAGCCATGCAAGCAATGCTGTGCCCACATTGCTGAAACACTTCTGAAGCTTGGAGGAAAATGGCAGAAGAGGTGGTTGTTGGGCTGCTATGGCTGGACTGCAGTGACACTGGTGCCACCATGAATGTGTCTTTCTGGGAGCATGGAAAAAGCAGAGAAACTGGAGAAATGCAATATCAGAATACAGTTTCCAGAGCAGCATCCCAGGCAGCCCTGTGCAGGGACAGCTTCCAGGCAAGGACAAGGCAGAGGTGCCATGCCTGGAATAAGTATTGTATGTTTCCAAGCAACTCCCTTTTCACAGCTTCCCATCCTTGGGGGGCTCCCCATTTCCACATGCCATCCTGACAGACCTGTTCATTTGCATGCAAGGGGCACCCACAGGGTACATACATCGAATCCAGGTGAGCCTTTGCAGCCAGGTAATCCGGGGTATCCAGCTTCACCCTGTTAGGCAAACAAAGTAGGGATCTGCAGTGAGTGCCACCCATGGGAAGACCTCACCCATCATTCTAGAACCCTGGAAGGGACATCTCAGCCCTGTCCCTGGCTGGTTGCTGGATGGCCCAGCAGGGAGGGAACTCCACTGTCCCAGATCCTTCATTTTTGGATCCCACAATTTTGGGATGGCAAAAGCCAGGGTCCTCAGGACAAGCAAAGGGCCTCAGAGCAGAGATTTACCTTCATGCCATCGATGCCATCAATTCCACGTCTGCCTTTCTCACCCTGGAACAGAGAACAAAGACCATGAAGGGATTCCCAAAGACCCTTTTCCTCCTAGGCATCAACCAGAGGGAATAAATGGTACAAAAGCAGAATCTGACCTTGGCTCCTTTGGCTCCTCTTGAACCCTGCAAAGGGAAGAAGACAGATGTCAGACCCCCCCCCATGCAGAGCAGATCTATTCTCTCACCACACTGGCAGTCCCCACATCAGCTCAGTCTGAGGGTACAGGCATTCATCATGCCTCTGCACACTGCTGGATCTCACTGGATGCCCACTCCCAGCCCAGGCAGGAGGAATGGAGGAGTGAGCACATACCAGACCCCAACACCATCCAGCTGCAAGGGCAGCCTGGGATAAGCAAGCCAGAGGACACAGGGATCTCCCCCAAACATCCTTGCTGTCCTCACCTTTTCTCCTCGGCTTCCTTTGTCACCCTAGAAAGGAAAGGAGAGAGGGAAATGGGAGAATGAGAACACTTGCAGCCCAAAGCCTGTGTCCCACTGAGGGACCATGGTTATGACCCTGCAGCCCCACATACCTTCATTCCTTGGTATCCAACAGGTCCCATGTCCCCTGGCCTGCCCTAGAGGACAAAAACACAGTGTTACAGAGGCAGATACAGTTACCACCATCACCATGGGACAGTGTCCCCCCAGATTCTTGATGTGGGGCTAGGCACCTTATTCTCTCACAGTAGTCTCTTCCATAACTCTTCTCCTTGTTTTCCTGGTCTGGGAACACGGGATCATTGTGGAGGGACAAAAGGACTTGCCTCCACCATATGTAGCCCTTCTTGGGGGTGAGGGAAACTGGGCACTTGGGATCAAAGGGAAGGGCAGAAAACCCTTGGGAAGGAAAAATGTGCAAGATGGGTAACTGCACATTCATGTGCGTGGGAGAAACGTGCTTCCCAAAAATAAGTATGCTTAGTAGGAAAAAAAAAAAAAGGGAGGAGGAAGGAAATAGTTCCCTCATGCTCTTAGGTTGTTATTTACCAAAGGTTTGCCTGTAACACTGCTGTGCTTGTTGTGTCAGAGGACGCGGGAGGGAGCCCAGAGTCCAGCCCTGGGCTGGCATACATGAGTCAGAGATGTGTCCTCCAGGAGGAATGGCTATTTTGGGTGAGGAACAAGGAAGCCTTGTAGCAAGAGACAGATCCACCCCACTGCACACCATGACTACCCCGTGGAAACAGGGTGATGCTGGTGAGGATGCACTCAAGAGGTCTGGCCAGAAGCAGCCAAAAAATAGCCCCTGTGCAGAGTCACTGGGGCTGGTCCTTTACTCACTGGGTCTCCAGCTTCTCCTTTCTGTCCGGGAAGTCCTGGCTTGCCTCTTTCTCCCTGCAACACAGAAATACAGTTACTTCATCATCCCTAGGAATAGAGTGATGACCTATTGAAAGTACAGCAGGGAGGATGGGAGCAGCAGTGCTCCACGGATATGGGAAGTAGATGATGCCGGGAGCATGATGTGGGTCCTCATCCATTTCTCCACGGGGCAGTAGTGGGATGCCAAGGACCCATGCCCCATAGGTGATCTTAGAGGTCTTTTCCAAACTTAATGATTCTATTATAATGATTTTAGGTCTCTGAGCATCTCCCAGTGAGCCCGTCCCATTGCCTGGGTCCCACAACTAGTCCCCTCACCTCATGGCCTGGATCACCAGGAGGTCCGGGGGGTCCTCGGGGAGGCTGCAGGAGAGAGAAATATGGGTTAGACCAGCCACTGAGCCACAGCCTGGGACCACAGGGATGAAAGGGTTCTCAAAAGCCTTACTCACCTGGCACTCAAAGGAGCAGCACTGCCCAGAGGGAAGGAAAAAACATCATTAGAGGAGTGGGCAGCAGCAGGGTTGGGCTGCACCCTGCTTGGGGAGGGCTCCCCAGGCTGGCAGGCATTGCCACCAAGCCCCCCTTGTCCATGGGTGACACACAGTGGACAGGCTCAGGCACAGGGGGGACACTCACCGATTGCTCCGTGTTAAGTTTCTGCAAGACAAGAAAGCAAAGAGAGGGGGTTAGAGAGGGACGAGTGAAATCGGGGAGGGGGCGGGCTGGGAAGGGGGCTGGGCAGCGCTCACAATCATGTCGATGATGGTGTTGATGGTTTCCTCAACATCTTGCTCCCGGGTTGGCTTCAGGCTGGTGGCAGTGAAGTTGCGGCGGTAGGCGTGGTCTGTGGCGATGATGTTGAGCCGCTGGTCCTAAGGGTGGAGTGGGGAGGGCAGAGTGAGACCTGCGAACACCTGTGCAGGGTCTGTCCCCAGAAGTCACCCTGGCGACCCTCACTCTCTCTTCAGAGTGCTCCTCAGAGCCTCTTTCACTACACTGGAGGTCCCCTTCACACTTGGGACCCCTGCAGGGAGCATCCCTGCTGTGTGGTCCCTACCAGGTGGTTGGGGGAGATGGCAACAGAGAAGACTTTGATCCCCAAATGTTTGGCTTCATTGGCAGCATCGTCCAGGCCTCCACAGGGCTCCTTGTAACCTTCCAAGGGATGTCCATCAGTCACCACAATCAGATATTTATTCTCCTTGTGATGGGAACCACTGAAAGTGTTTAAACATACAATTTAACGTTGCAAGCTAACGTTGTTTAGCTGGAGGGGAGTGGATCGGGCCCCTTGGGACACTCACCCCAGGTAGTGCCCCAGCCCGTGGTGAGGACACGCCTCATCCCAGCAAAGCCGGAGCACTGCTAGCCCTGTGCCTATTCCATGCCTAGGCGACCTCTTTTTCCCAGCCTGGGGACATCTCTGCACGAGGATGTCCTAACCCAGAAGCTCCCAACCTCCACCCAGCACAGCCATACCACCAGCATCCCCCCTCTGTGCTCCGCTGCCTCACCTGATGAGCAGCTCCTCGATGCCCCTCTTGATGGCGCAGTCGGTGTAGGTGCCCTTCCCGATGTAGTTCACGGCCGAGACGCGGTTCTTCAGCTCGTTCTGGCCGCTGGGCATCGGCGTGAGGCTCTTGATGAGCACGACCTCATCGCTGTAGTGCAGAGCTCCCGCGTTCCACACCAGGTTGCGGTCGCAGCGGTAGTACCTGCGGGGACGCACCAGGACACGTGTTACAGAACTTTCCTCCACATCAACCACCACCTCCACTTCATTTGCAACACCATGGAAAATGCAACTCCTCTGCGAAACTGGGGATTGCCAGGGCTCTGTGTTCTCCTGCAAGGCTGGGATATGCTTGCCATGCAAAGCAGAGCATGGGACCAGGGCAGCTTGTCCAGCGGGTGGAAGAGCAAAGCAATGCAGCTGGTGGGCATCTGCAAGGATCAAACTGCTCGGCACAGAGGTTTTTGGAAGAAATGTCAGGCTGCAGTGGCTACAGGAAATGCTGAGCCAGCAGCCAGGTGTGTGTGTACAAGGCAGGTAACCACTGAAACACTCCACACAGCAATTTTCCACTGCCAGATGTGTTAGAATCAGAGAGGGATACATCCCTCTGAAGGATGCTGTGACTCGGAGAAGGAAGAATGTGTGTGTGGTGGAGTCCTGCCCTGTGCACTAAGACATCCAACACCTGGGACTCCCTGGGACAGAGGCATCATCTGTCCACTGCCCCAGAAATGGTCCTTTCAGGATACGGGGACTAAACTCAAAGGGATGTGATTTTTTTTTTCAGGAGGCAGGGGCCAATCCCAAAGGGATGGTGTTCCACATCTCCCTTACTTCCCCAAGCTCATCTCTTTGCCCAGCAGGACCTTGCCCAAAGCCACCTGAGCCTTGTTCATTGCTGTTCCTTCCAACCCACTGCAACCAGTTGCCTCTGAACTGAGCCCAGAGACTTTCTTAGGGGACAGTGATGCTACATTGAGGGAGGCCTAGCAAGTTGTTCCCAAGCACAAGGCTCCTGGTCACTCAAAGCCTTGTGATGTAGCTCTCCTGCCTGGGCAATGGGCAGATGAGCTGATAAGCTCCTCCTACCCATCCTGAGATGGGGCATTGCCCCTCCAGCTGGTGCAGCACTGGGACATCCCCACAGTGCCCCTCTGGGCACCAGCACACAACCCCTGGTCTCTTGAGGAGCTCTGCAAGATCCATGTGCCTCCAGGACTTCTGGTGCTCCTGTGCATCCCTGGATCTCCTCCCAGCAGGCAAGCCCAGCATCTCCCCCTCTGGGATCTGGGAGTTTTGGTGCTCCTGGGCTTCCCTGGATGACCTCCCCTTTGAGAAAGCCAGGGTCAGACCTGGGCTAGTGACTGCAGAGGTGGGTGAGGTGGAGGCAGATAAAGAGCTGGGCAATGGGGAGGGTGAGAGGCACCCAAAGCTGCATGTTCTGGACTACACCAGTTGCAGGGAGGGTTTGCTCTGTGGGGTTTAAGGCTGCAGGTGCCCTGCTGCTATCCAAGCACCTGGATTGTTCTGGGCCTCAGCACAGGGATCAGCATCACTTTGGCACTGCAGAATAACCATACGGCCAGTCAGAGGTAGAGGGGTTGGGGTGACATATCTGCCACTCCAGGAATTTCTTCCTTTCCTGAAGGTGGGTGCAGGCAGCCCTGCTAAAGCCACACTGCTGCCCTAAGCACAGACAGAGCAGAAACAGGGCAGCTGAGGGCTGGGAGAGGGAGGAGAGGCTCCCATCCCTCTCCCCAGCATCCTTGCTTTCCTCCTCTCCCTCTGTGGACAGACATGCAAATGGTCCCAAGCATCCCACCCGGCACGTGGCTCTGTTCCCAAAGCAGCCCTGATAAACCCCTGGGAGATGTACCTCTTGGTCAGCTTATCAATGAACCGGTTGGTGAAATCTTTCACTTGGGTAACCAGGTCCCCAAAGGGCTTCACCCTCAGGGCAACACTCTCTGAGGTGTCCAAAACGAAGAACAGGTCCACAGGGCAGTCTGGGAAGAAGTGGAGAGGCAGGAATTGGCCAGTGTGCTGCTGCACCCATCCCAGGCTTCCAGTGCTGCCCACCCAGCTTCCCTTCTAGCAGGCTCCCATGAGCTGGGCTAAGGAGAATGTTTTCACATCCTAGCCCCCTTGGTATCAAGGGCAAAAAAGATCACATTTTCAGAAAACATCCCTTTGTGGCATTTAACACTTTCCTATACTTTCTTCCCCACTTCCATTCAAAGGATATCTTTGCAAGACCTATGCTACTTATTATACAAAATAACATGCAGCTACAGAAACCACTTAAAAGAATTAAACAAGATATTTTAGCAAGTAATGCAATGAGAAACTAATAATTTTATGACATATCTTGTCGAAAATACAATTACAGGAAAGACCAATAACAGAAAATGCTTCTTAGCAGCCATCATCAAACCCAAAATAGTTCAGAAGGCTGAATTGGCATCAGCTGTTATCCCTCTCTTCTGCATCCGAGTGCTACTGGTGACTCCCGACCAGAAACAGCAAAGGAAAAAGAGCCGAAAACCATGAAAAGTGGGTACATCTGGCAGATCCTCTCTAATCCTACACTCTCCTCAGCAAGCCCAAACACCCAGACAGATCTGCGGAGTGTTCAGCAGCGGAGGCATCCGCCCGGGAGGGAAACAGCACTCAGGCTTCTCTGCTGATCCCGGAGAAGGAAAACCACCCTGGAAAGCATCCCAGGCTTACCTTCTGCGCTGGAGACTCGTGTGGAGAGTTCTGTGCGCTGCTGAGCATCGGAGCCCCCCCACAGGAAACCGGCCGGGAGCAACAAAGTGAGTACAAAGTCTCGCAGCCTCATGTTGCTTCGTTCAGATTACCATCGAGCTGGATCCAAGGAAAAAAGCAGGGAAGGAGAACTCAGCAGCTGGGAGAGGCCGCAGTCCGGAGGCAGGAGTCGCTGAAGATATTTTTTTTTTTACCACTTTCCCCTTGGTTTCCGTGGGAGGAAGATCAGGCAGGAGGGTAAGGGTGAGGAGGAGACTTCTCCAGCCCGAGGACGGAGGGAGGGATCAGGGGCTGTCAGCTGTGAGTCAGAAACAAATGAAACATTTCTCCTTATCCTTTCCACGGATGTCACTGTACCTGCTGTGGGAGTCTGGCCACCAGTGCTTGGGACATCCACAAGCCTCGCTCAGGGAGCCGATGCCCAGTGTTCTCCCTGGGGTTCAGCCTGCTGGATGGGGAAGGGAGGCTTGGGGGGCACCTGCCAGCAGCCTGCTCTCAGCTCCTGGGCCAAGAAAGCTGGGGCAGGGGGACAGGCATTCTCATCACATCCCAACCTGCATGACAGCTGGTTTGTGTTGTCCCAGGGGAGCCTCCACCACAGGGCAGAGCTGGAGCTGTCCTACAGCCACACATGGCACCACATTTTTGGAGAAGCGGTTTCTTCCCTGAGTTTCAGGGCTTTCGGCTCAACTCAGTCAGGAACATGAGAGGCAAGCTGAGAAGAAATCCATAGGGATACTCCAGACTGGCACTAACCCTTCTCCCCAGGCCCATGCTCAGGGCAGGGAGTGGGGACAGGATCAAAGCTGTCAAGACCAGGAGTTAGAAGCAGGAGCACAAGCCCTTAGGGAGACCTGAACATCTTCCCAGCCTGTAGGATGGTAGGAAAGCCTGAAGACCTGTAGTAGTGGGGAGCTACACAAAGTGGTATTGACCATCTGGCCAGAACTAGAGACAAATCTCAGGTCCTGCAAAACCCCTTATCACAGTGGGAGCATTAATTACTATGGGGGGTGGAGGTGAAGCATCTGAGGGCTGACCCTGCTACAGCTGCAGCTGTAACCCACTTCCAAAAGCACAGGAGGGGACAAAAAGCTTTTAATGTAAAAGTTGACAGCACAAACCCAGCCAATACAACAGGTTTCCACCAAAGCTGGTGGCATGAAGGCAGCAGCAGACCTGCCACGCTGCTCCACAGGGCCATGCAGGACTGGCTGCCACCTCTGTCACCCTTCCTGTCACACACAACTACTCCGACAGCACCTTTATGTGGATGATCAGGAGATAATGTCATAGGCTTGGCCGTCAGAGTTGTCTCAACTTGAGACAACTCAAAAGAACTCAGTAGCTCCACTGATTACAACAGTGGAAGAGCTTGTCCACACTATTGAGGCAGATGCATCAAATAATGACTGTTTGTACAAGCAATACCCCAAATCAGTGGAAAACAACTGGCAGGCTGTGCTGAACTGACATGTCATGAACCCAAAAAACAGATGTCATTTTCACTCCAACACAAATTTAGGTGCATCTGTGGAAGCTGATGTTAAAGCAAAGGAAAGAGAAGAAACTGGTAACTTCAAAGAGGGGCAGGACAGCTGCCGAGCACCCCTGCAGCCTGTCCCCACTGCTTCTCTAGGACTTTGGAGAGCCTCAGAGTGCCGTGTGCTTTGGTTAAGGGGCAGCAGAACAACAGGGCACCTCCTTGGAGGTGGCTGGGCAGCATCCTCGCAGTTTGGGAGAGACAGCCAAGCCTCAGAAGAGCCAGGTGTTGGTTATGCAGAGGAAAGCACTTTTCCCCCCAGCCAAAAAGCTTTAGTACCAACGTGAAGCTGGCTGGTGTAACTAACCACCTAGGCATCGAGGTGGGTGGGCTTTGCCAAGCCACGCAGGTGGCACCAGGGGCTGGGGACACCACAAGACAAATTTTCAAGACATCTGAAACCTACTGAAGATGCTCTCCAGGAGAGCAAGCGCGCCCAGGGCCAAGTCCTGCTGCATGAAACTTCACGGAGGATCTGATGTGATTTGGCTCTCCAGCACAGCTCCTCAGGCTCCCATGAGGGAGCTCACCTGGGATTTTGAAAACCAGCCAGCGGCTTCCAGAAAGGAGGGAGCTGGGAAGGAACCTGTCTTCATGCATCAGCCCAGCAAAGTCATCCTGAGAACCTGCACACCAGAGGCATTTCCTAAAAGCCTTCTCTCTTCCTCTCTCCCCTTCCCTCACACGGAATTATCCCAAGCAGCACAAGAGCCGATCTCCCCCTCCCTGCAGGAAGGGAAAAGCACATCCATCTCGGGAACAGCTCTGCAGAACTGGAGCAAGCTAGAGGCCAGTTGGCCGCGTCAGCAAAGACTTAATGATAATGGTATGGCCCGAGCAAGGCGCCTGCTGACCGTACACGGCTCTGCACAGCTGCAGCCTGTCAGACCCCGTGTGCCCTGGGAGCTCCTCCCACCCGCTGGGGACCCCAATCTCTATCCAGAACCCACCCGACAGCCCCCCAGGGGCCGTTTTCAGGCGTAATGTCCCGGGAGTATCTGACCGGACAGTGGGATTGGGGCCGCGTCCAGCTTCAAAAGCATTTCAAATCATTGCCTTTTCCCGGTCTGCAGTGTTAAATCACAGCCAGCAGTGTCCCCCGGACACTGAAGAGCCGTTTTCTTGGAAAAGTGTGGGATAGACTTGCAGGAGGGAAAAAAAAAAATCCCAAATCATTGGGACTAGCAGCATGCCATCGTGTCTTGAAATCCAAGGACACATGCCTGTGAAGGATGTTACCTTTCCCTCCCTCCTCAGATGAGGCCAGGAAAACTCTGCCCTATTGCTCTGCCCCTCCCAGGAGGGGGGAACCTCCTCCACCTATTACCCTCCTTCCAGAGTGCCATGCAGATGGGCAAGGGGAGCCCTTTCATGGTGTCAACATGCCCCAGGGAACGGGTGTTCTCCTTTCAAAGTCCCAGCCAACAGCACTTCAATGACTTTTATTCTAATTCCAGACCAAACTGGATGCAGAAAAAAAAAAACATTTGGGACAGAATTTCAGCTTTTTCTCCTTCCAGAGTTTGAGAAAAGAATGAGTTTGCTCTGTCTTTCTGATATCAACTCTTTCATGTATCCTTTCCTTGCATTTAATCAAGTCCACTTGGAAACAGAAAACCATGCTTCCATAGGAAATATGGAAATGAGCTGAAATGAATTCTCATGGGAAAAGCTAGGATCGATCCTGCCAGCATGCTCATAACCAAACGGTGCTTTGGAAAGCTGAGAAGGACCCGAGTGTCAGGTTTCCAGCTCCACCTTCTGCAACTGGGGCTACTTCGTTCTCTCACACGGTGCTGGGAAATGCCGCAATTAAGGAGCACTGAAATTTCCCTGGTTTCAACCACATGAAGCACACCAACATCCTGCCAGCTGCCTGCGTCGTCTTCATCACATTCCCCCCACTCCTGGGACCGTGAGCACCCAATGATGGAAATGTTTGAGATGATGGATGTTTGCTGGGAGAGGTTCCCATCTATCTGGTCACAAAGGGCTGCACTTCACCAGGCTGGTTGGAGGATCCCCAAAGTGTAAGACACAGCTTCCCCATGACTCAGCCTCCAGCCCACTGTCCTCCTCATCTCCATGCTCTGCCCTGCACCACAGGAGCAGCCACAGTCTGAGCCCAGTGCTGGCCAACCACAAACCCCTCTGGAAAGAATGTGGCTTGTGGTGCTTCTGGACACGATAATTTAGCTTCCCACAGCAGATGTCTGCAGGAAAACATCACCTCTCCCAGCACAGGCGGGTGCTGCCTTGCAAGCATCCCACCACGGGCACAGAATGGGCCTTGGCAGCACCAAAGGAGGGTCTTGCGCTCAACCACCCACCTGGAAAAAACACCCAGTGGAAGACACAATCCATCTTCCCAATCCCTTGACATCTCTACATGAAGTGGCCCCTTGGCACCTTTTCCTTTGACCCCACAAGAGGCAGCACAGCTGGGACATGGCGATTGTCCGAACTGCTGACCCGGCACGAACTTCCCTGCCGTGCTGTTTGCCAGCTGGGCTTTGCTCCCGCCAGTCCAAGCTGGCCTGGGGAGACCCTTCCCTCCCTTCCAGCACCATTTGGGGGTACACTCTTCCCTTCCCAAGCCACCTCCAACAAGGGGTTTCCAGCCACCATTCATCCAGCACACATGGGGTGTGAGTGTCCTCCTGCCAGCCCACCCTGCAGACCCCTTCCGTGCTGGCACAGTCAGAACACAGCACAGCTCCACCGGCAAATCCACATCCCCACGCCCACGCTGGTGTGTGGTGGGTTAATTTCTTCCCCATTACCTCACGCTGGCCTCTGTTCTTATGGAAAAAAACAAACCATCTGGTAATAATATTTCCCTAATAGCTGTCTGGGTCTGTGGGAAAGCTTGGCTCAGCTTCTTAGGAAAGTTGAGAGGATCGAACAAGAGGGGAGGTTGCAGATGCGGCATGGGAGCTGGAGGAGAGGAGATAACACTTTTGGGATCCTTTTTCTGGGCCACCCCAGGGCTTGCAGGGATCCTCGGCTCTCAGGGGAGCCCATGGTATACCAGGACGTCACATCTGGGATACCAGGAAGGTATCCCCACATTCCCCTAGTGACAGATTCCCACTCTTTTCCCCTGTCCCATAGTGGAGGCTTGAAAGTAGGAGGCAAAATTCACTTCCAGGGCTTCCCCCCCTCCCCAAACATTTTACAATCAAAAAGTAGAAACAGCCCAAAGTATGGATTTTGAGGGGTTTTGGAGCATTGTGGATTGAGGACAAAACTGGCCCAAACTGGAAAGACCAGAAGCACTTGCAGTGTCCTCCTGTTCTTGAAGAAAAGGCAGCACCCCAGGACATGCCACTCTCAGACCTGGGCACACTGCTGTTGGGACAGGGGAGAGAGGACCCTCCTCTCATGGAGAACATCCAGGAAAAATGGATGGAAAAACACGCGCTAACCCTTCGTGAGCAGGGAATATTTTCCATTTCTCTGCAATGAAAGGCGTGGCTTGAGCGATTCCCAGGGAGCAGAGCGTGCTTGCCAGGCTGGGCACATCTCCCTCGGGGAAGGGAGGCACGAGGCCCTCGAGGAACAGCCGACCAGCCGCCAGACACAGCCCTGGCTCCATCAGGGGGGACTGCAAGTGCTAGTTCCCACCCAGCCCCACGCTCCCAGAACCCAGCCCACATCACCAAACTGCAAAGAGCTGAGCTACAAAGGTTGACAACCTGCTTTTCCTCTGCCATGGATTACAGCCCCCCGGCCCTGCATCCGTGTGGATGTTGCTATCAATCCCAAAGTCTTACAAAGAACATCTTTCCTGCTGGCTGCCCTCTGGATAACTTACCTCAACTGGCTTCATGGCACAGTGCAGTGCAGAGCCACCAGCCTGATCCCTTTCCATGCTTTCCCATGGGCACGATCCATACCAACCCAGGAACGTGCATGTGCCTGGCCAACCATGTTAGCCCCTGTTAGCCCCTTCCCAGGCTGTTTCTGCTTCCATCTCTTTCAACATGAATGTTTATAAGCATTATTTTTACTATCCCAGCAGCCATCACAGCTCTGGGGCGTGGCTGTGCCCTTCCAGAGCAGTCTTGGGAGGCAGCAAGGCATGCAGCAAACTCCCTCCTCACCAGAGCCAGATCCAGCCTCTGCAGCCTGTTCCTAGAAGGATAAAATAAGCCAGGCACCCTTCCTGGCAAGGGCGCCTTGCCAGCCCACTCCAAGTGGTGCCAAGCAATGAAGAGCAAATGTAAAGCATTCGGAAGGAGAATGCTTGGGAGAAGTCTTTGAACTGAAAAGAGAGTAGGTTTAGATTGGATACCAGGGAAAAATGCTTCCCAGTGAGGGTGGCGAGGCCCTGGCACAGGTTGACCAGAAAAGCTGTGGGTGCTTGGATGGTAAAAATAACAAGTATAAACATGCATGCTGAAAGAAATGGGGAAAGCAACCTGGCATAGTGGAAGGTGTCCCTGCCCATGGCCAGGGCAGGGGGGGAGGAAGGAGATGAGCTTTAACGCCCTTCCCAACCCATTCTGTGGTTCTGTGATTGCTGCCCTCGAGCCCATTTTCCCTGCTCCGTGCAGCAGATCCCAGCACAAGCTGCAGCCAGGGGAATCCCAGCAGGCCGTAAAGATAAGCATCTCCCTTTCGTTACTTAATTATTTTTTAGAGAGACAGCCAAAGGTAAACAGGCTGTTTCTATTCTCCAAAGACTATCTCAGCAGGAAACCAAGGAGCTGCAGGCAAGTGCCCCGCAGCAGAAACCCAGAGGCACTGGACAGGGATGTGGGGTGATTTAAATACCGTCAGTGGAGGAAAGTCTCTGAGCTCAGCAAAGGGGTGCATGGCCAGGACGGGTGCTTTGTGGATGGCCTACGGCTTGCAAGGAGGTGGGAAAGGAGCCCTGAGCCACGTTTCCCAGAGCATCCATCTCAGTTGGTGACGTGCCACTTCGGGAGGGTCTCTGTGGTGCTGCTGCTCTGGGAATGGGCTAGGAATGGGGACAGAGAACAGTAAAAGCATACAACCACTTCCTGGGCAGGAGAAACCCAGCAGACCTGGATTTTAGCCAAAAGTAGGTGCAAGGCCTAGAGCTGCATGTTGCGGGTGGCTTTGTGGCTTGTCAGGGAGTGGGCTGGCCACCCCAGCGAAGGGGGTGTCAAGCATGGCACAGACAAGGTGAGGATGACTTCCAGCTGCCATAGACATTTGGGGCTGGTGCTCCCTGGGGAGCAGGGTCAGCAAGAGTGAAAAGAAGGATGAGAGCCGGGGAGGGGGTGGGGGAAGGGGCTGCCTGCCTGCCCGAGCCCCTTCCCATGGCCAAATGGGAGCAGGGATGATGTATGCTTGGAAAATAAGAGCTTCAAAAGGTTAAAATGGGCATTTTTGCCTTTATTTCCTCATGGAGCAGAGGTACAGGCAGGCAGCACTGGTCTCTTCTGGGTGCCTGGATATGCGTCAAGCCCAGGGCTGGACCGGCTGGAGACTGAGATCCTTGCTGCATCAGGGCAACATGCAAAGCTGGGGCAGTGCTCTGGCTTCTCTTCTCGAGGGAGAAGCGAACAATCCCAGAGCAAAAACATGCCCCAGTGTGTCCAAAACTAGCACTGGGTCTGCTCCAAGGTCCAGGGCTGGCACGTGTTGGCCTGGTGGGGCTGACTGGAGAGCTGCCATTGTGTGGGGCTAGATGGGCAGCCTGTACCCATCCGAATTGCTGGAGGCCCCTGACGTGGACTGCTCCTATCCAGGGGCCCAGCAGTGACTCACACATGCTATAAACATGTCTCCCGATGGATAATGAATCCCGGTCGTCACCGCCTTTCGGGAAAGCTCTGGATTCTCTTNTGGCAGCTCTGCTCCCTTGTGGGATCATTTCCTGATGCTGAGTGGAGCCAGGGCTCTGAGGCCCATTTTCCAAACCATGGTTTTCTTCACAGGCTGCGTGGGCTGCGTTTCTCCATTAACCATTCTGGGGCGACCGAGGCTTTAGCGCTACTGGGGCACTCCCCCAGGCATCCCACTACCCTCCCTGGGGATGCCCCACCGCTCAAACCACGGCTCCCCAACTTCACTGCACTCACCATGGAGGGCAACTCAAGCAACAAAAGCTTTATTGCAATGACACAAATAAGCCACGAAATACATTGCAAAGCGGCAGGGGCGCGAGGGGTGATAACGAAGCGCAGAGAGGGCGTTGGGAAGTGCTGGCTCGCAGGAGTGGGTACTGCTGCACGCTGGCTGCAAGCTGCTGTCCCCCTGCGAGCTGCTGCTCGAGCCCCCCGATCCCGCTGCTGCCCCATGCCCCATCTGAGGGAGCAGGGTCTGGGCAGCCACGGGCAGGGGGATTCAGGCAGCTGGCCCGAAGGGTGCCACGGAGGAGCGGGAGAAGCTCACGGGAAGCCGGCAGCGTCTTCAGAGGAGGCTCAAGCATCAGCCACTGGCACCACGTCGACTGCGGCGCTCCGGTCAGGCGGTGAAGGTGTTCCTCCCGTGGGGATCAGGGTCTGCAGAGCTGGAGGGCAAGCAAGGGAGATGGTCAGGGCTCAGCCAAGGCTCCAACACCGGTGCCTCCTGGCCCCCTTAGGCTATGCGAGCATGCGGCTACTACAGCACCCTGAGCAACTCTCCAGCTTGATGCTGAAATCACTCACACCCCAAAAGCAAAGCTGGAGGAGACATGCCCACACTGAGTGCTGCTACACCACAACAAACCTCTCTTTTTTCCCAAACATATCCAACATGAGCCGGAGTGCCAGGTGAGCCCAGCACGCTGCGTGTTTGCCTTGTAGGCTCTCACCGGGTGCTGAGAGCATCTTTTTGGAAGCTTCAGAGGAGCCATCCAAGCATATCAAAGCTATTCCTGGCTGAGGATCACCCCTGTCTGTCTCTCTCTGTCCTACAAACCCATGGCTGTGGGGATGGTGACCGAGAGACCTGATGCTGCTGGCCCCCATCAGCAAGATTTGAGTGTGATGGGCAAGGGCATAGCAGGGCTGGGGGTGATGAGCAGCTGAGGGAGGAGCACCGGGAAAGGGCACATATTCCTGCCTGGTGCTGCACTGCACCATCCTGTGCCTCTGGAAATCACTGTGTTTCAGCACGAAATACGCAGAGGGGAGATCTACTCGTGTCAAGAAAATAAATTTTAGTATGCAACTGAAAATTTATTTTAAACATGGAGATGGTGGTTTCTCTGGGGTGTTGGGTTTGCATCTTTAATAGGCTTTTTACAGACAGTTCCTTTGCAGCTCTCCTGTAAGAGATTCAGGAACACAGCTGCGTGCTTAGCAGCACACAGCAGCATCCCTTGGGATAACCACATCACCAGCTGCAGCAGAGGCCTCAGGCTACATCACTGCAGTGTTTTCCCACCAAAAAAACCCCCACACCACTAATTGACCACTTCTGGGTGAGCACATCACGTCTTGCTCCCCTTTGAACTGGGAAATCCTGTTGGATATCTGTTGTGATTCCGTCCCAAGCTATGTGTGCAACCCTGAATTCCAGAGTGACGCTGCTCCATCCCCCTATCCTGCTCTACCCCAGCTCTTCGTGCTTGGCCATGCTGCCAGCTGGCTGTGGTGGCCCATCACCACCATGCCCACACTTCCACATTTCACTCCCCTGCTGTGTCCATGCTTCCATGGAGCATCCTGCACCGCCAATTCTCATCTGGTGCATCAATACCCAGAGAAGCTCCAGAGCCAAGCATCGCTCATCCCTTTCTGATCCAGACACAAATGCTCACAGGCATTTGTGACAGTGCCTGCAGGGAACTACGACACAGTACTCCAAGAGTGCTTCAAATATTCAAGTCCTCATGCACATCCCAGCCTTCCCTTTCGGGATCAAAGCAGTTCCTTCTAGAAACAGCATGTGTGTTTTAAATCAGACACAGGCCATGGTTCAGCGTGGGGCTCAGACACAAAGCCTCCTCCTGCTGCTCCATCTTCATCTTCATCTTCTGGCTGGCTTTGTTCCCCACGTGCAGAGCGGGCATGTGCATCATTTCTGGGAAGAGACATCCCTGCGGTTAAACTGCCTAAACATGAGTGTGGGGATCCAGAGCCAGTCTGGGTTTGCACTTGGCTGGATTTAGTCTGTGGGATGCTTTTTGAGTGATCTGGAGTCTCATCTTCCTCTTTGCAGGACAACTGTGCTTTAGGCAGAGTGGGAGGGGGGCTGCACATCTGGAGTAGAAGGAGTTGCACATCTGGTACATTCAGTACTTCCTAAAAGTCACTGCCACGTTACCCTTTGGATGGGGGCCTGTGGCTCACTTCACAGCACAGCAGAGCAGATTAAGATCTGCAGCTGCATTCTTTTTGAAGGGAAAGCAAAAATATCCCCCTCATCAGAGTTCTAATTCCCTGCAATGTCCAACACAGGAGCAAGGGGAATTGAGACCTTGACCTTTCTGCAAGTTGTTCCGCCAGCTGCAGCCTCTCCTGCTGCCAGCCAAGGCACAGAGCATCCCGCTGGCCTCCCCAGGGACCACAAGGGATGGAAACTCCAGGGGTCTCTCCAGCAAAACCTTGTCCCTCTGCCAGACTGAACAGTCTTGGGTTGGCATAAGGTGGTGGCTTCTGCCACCAACCTTGTCCCTTGGCACAGCAGAGCCATGGGGACACCCATGCCCAAGGAGATGCTCGCCATACATCCTTGCCCATATGGGCTGGGGTGGCTCCAGAAAGGTGCCAGCACCAATGGGACCTTTCCTGCTGTGGGACACGGTGTCAGCCACCTGCTCGGCGGATGTCACCGCTCATCACCAGCGGTGTCGGGGGCACACATAAAACCCCACTCCCACAGCTTCTGCACGCAGACGGAGCACAGGCTGGAAACACCAGACATCGTAGTTCTTCCCACATCCCGGCTGGAACAGGAAAAATGCAAAAGCTGGTCAATGGGGACACCTAGTGACCATCCGGGGGGGCCCCAGGGCTGGGGACCGAGATACCTCCCCGGGGCTGGGGGCTGCAGCCAGACAGGGCTAGGGGAGATGCCTTCCATCCCTGTGTCCAAGGCGAAAATGGGATTAAGCATTCATCCCTGACACAGCACGCAGCGATCCCCCAGAAACTCTACCTCTGCAGGCACTGGAGGGGGGGAATTACCCTTGGTAATGGAGCATAAGCTTGGAATTATCATAATTAAAAGTGACTAGCATGGATACACAACAATCCCCTGAATAACAGCTCAAAGAGAGTATGAAATTTAAAGAGTCTCCCTGGTGAAAGTCACTTTCCCTTAGGGAAAATGGTCTGTTTTTCTCAACGTTATTATGTACTAGATTTGCAAATACAGCCTAGGAAAAAAATAGCATGTAACAATATTCCAAACAAGTTTGGGAGCACTACAAGGGTATGAGGGGAGAGTGGAGACCCTCATGATCTGGGGGCAAGGGGAGGCATTGGACCAATACTTTCCAGTCAAAGTCACAATTTCCCACAAAATAAAAACTCCTTCTCAACGAGTTTGACTGACTTGGTTGCTTCCAGAAATGTTGAATCCTTCTGGCTGGATAAAATGCATTGTTCTGTGAGAGAAAAGCTATTCTATTGATTAACTGAGGTGTTCATCTTGTATTGAATATTCGGCCCAATATCTGAGATTTTTCCCAGTGGCATGGCTGTGGATGCATCGCCAGAGCATTTAAAGTTCATCCAAAATAGAAATCCAAGATCTATCACAAATGAAAGCAAAACACTGAGGGCCCTTCCAAGGAAACTAGAAAATCTCCTTCTGAACCATCCTGAGGAAATCAAATCTGTTTGATACACTCCTGGTTATTTTGTTGTTATCCTTGTTGTCATCAACATGCTCCCAGGAGATGTTGCAATGGTTTCAACACCTCTTTCTCCAAACCACACTCAAGCCCAGATGACAACAGATAAGCTGATTAAAGAGAAGTTGCAAAGTCAAAGGGAATGCCAGAAAGAGGGATCCTTCAGGTTGTCCTGTGCGGGGCCAGGAGCTTATGATCAGTGATCCATGTGAATCCCTTCCAACTCAGGATATTCCATGATTCTGTGACTGTACAGTGCTTCAGTGATTGCTACTGCTTGGCCTGTCCCTTGTCCCCTTGCAGCAGCATCCACCATTCCCTGGAGCACTCCTATGAGCACGAGTCCTTGTTGTAGCACAATCCTTGACACGGTGTCTCAGATACCAGCCTGATGCCAGAGCAGTGCTCACATCCAACCTCCTCTTCTTCACCATTGATTCCTGAGGTGGCTTTACGGCAGTCTCGCTGGGTGATGGATGCACAGCAGCAGGCTGGGTTGGGGATGGCACTCAGAGGGGGATGTTCTCCGTGGGTTCACTGGCATGGGGATGGGTGTAGAAGTATTGCTGCCGTCTGCTCCCCCTCTCCAGTAGCCTCTGAGCTTGGCCGCATCTGGCAGACCCAATCTGGCATTTGCTATTTTGGGCAGTGCTGTCTCAGAGGAGGTGGGGAATAGCACGAGGAGCACAGAGCAAAGGAATTCAGGGCAGATGTGATCTGCAGAAACCGCGGATTCCTGTGCAAAGCCGTTTCCATGTTCATTGCCATCAGAATGCTGTTATGCTCCCCTGCCTTCCCCTGATGTACAAACCCCATAACCGTGTTGGCTTGTGATGGATTTCTCAGTGTTGGTCAGCATGATGCTGCCGCTGCTGTGTCTCCATCCCCTGGAAGATCTCCTTGTGCTCCGGCTTGTCCTACAGCCCATGGAGGAGCTGACAGCGACAGGGTAGGCTGGCTTCCTCCATGCACCATTCCCCTCCAAGGGGGGGCATCATCCCAGGACACAGGCTGCCACAAAGGGTGGTGGCAGCGGGAAGTGGAGCTTTTGCCGTGGCTGATCCCCCAGGCCACCACAGGGGCTCTGGCATGCTGCTGGGTGGTTATTTTCGTGCTGGGTCTCACACATGAATATTTCATTCTTTTAACAATACTTGGTCTAAAGTAGAGTGAGGAATAGGAGAAGGTGAGGAGTGCCAGTCGCCCACAACTGGCTCACCACCTTGGCAAGTGGTTCTGTGCTTGTGCTGGCCAGTTGGCAACTTGGGAGAGGCATCTGACCTGACTCCCTCCATCCTCAACATCAGCACAAATACAAGGAGGAGATGATGCCAGCAGAGGATACCGGCTCCAGCTGAGCCCCTGCAGCACTGCCCAAAGCACCTGCACTTCTCTGGATGGGGAATCAGGCGATGGTCTTGAGCATGTCTGGCTGCTAGACCACCCAAAAGGCATAGCTGAACCCAAAGTACCAGGGAGAGTAGAGAAAGAGGTTGGAGCAAAGCATCTTATGGAGGATCTGAGAGAACCTTTAAGGACAGGGGCTTGGAATGCTCTGGAGAGCTGAGCATGCATGGGTTTCAGGACATGTAGTCTGAGCAAACTGCTGATGCTCAGTGGCAGGGGCTGGCAGCCACCTTCACCTTTCTGGGCTTCTGGGCTCTGCTCTCATCCCTGCCTCTGGAGCCCATAAGACCATGCCCATCATTGCCTCCACTGATGCGGTGGCATCACCCAGGGCCTCTGGTGCAGACCTCTGTGAGTGCTGAGCAGTCAGAGCTGAAGACAGGATGAGAAGTGGTCCAGCATCCAGGCAGGAGGAATGGGAAGCTGGCAGAAGTGCCTGGTGGCACTGAGGGTGGAAGAGAGGGACAGGCCATGAAGTCTTGGGGCTCACCTGGAAAAACAATATATTTCCTATGTGGTACAGTGCAAAAATGTACCGTGCGGCTGCTTCAGCTGTCTGAGGACATGGTGTATCATGATCCCCTCATTTGCAATCTGAGAAAAGGGATAGTCAGGAATTAACAGGTGGAAAACATACTTGTTTCCCTGTTTGAGAAGTAGGAGAGAAAAGAAAAGTCTGGAAGCAGAAGGCAGGGCTGGACATAGAGGGTCTTGGGAAAGGGTGTGAGGCACAGACATGGCAGATCCGTCCAGACAAGGGAGCAGTGAGAGATGTTGCTTGTTGTACCATAACTTATAAATTAATCTTAGGGCAAACCAAAAGATTATGCAAGCCAAATACTCTCCCTTTGGAAAAAAACCCCACCAAAACATAAAGCATGGAATCACTCAGGAAGTGCATCGCTTTTGGGGACCTTCTCAAAATAAAATTAAATATGATGATGGTAATAATAATAATAATAATGAAGAATTACTGTAAATAACCCCCACCTTCCCTCCAAGCAGCTAAAAAGGTGTGGGAGAATGCAGAGGGAAGGATGAGGCTGGAGTTGGCGGGGTGAGCCACGAGAAGAACAGTCGGAGCCCATCGGTACCAGAGCTGCACAGACATTTATTGAACACAAACAACGACAAACACAGCCAGCTCACAGAGCTTCCTGAGCTATCGTCCAAAGGTTTTGCTAATGGGGATTGCCAAAAGAGTGCTTTCAAAGGCCCCCAGGGGTGTGAATCCCATACATCTGAGTTCTTCCCACTTCCCGTTGCTCGTTAGTTAAAAAAAAGGAGCATTTGTGTAAATGTGTGTGTGTGTGATTCCCTTAATTTAATATGAAAAAGGGCTTGTCTGGACCATGCCATGTTCAAAGAGAGAAGCCTGCGGGTGAACCTGTGCATGCGCATTGGCTCGGCTCCCGCTTGTTCCGCTTCCCAAATAACACAGGGCGAAAACTATGCCCTTACCCTGAGGGCAGGGATGTGAGGTGGCAAAAGCGAGCCAGGACAAGCAAGAGGGAGCACCAAAGGAAGAAGGGTGAGAAAAGTAAGTTGTCTGAAGCACGCACAGCTCTGGGTGGCATCACATATGTCCATAGGCTACAGAAAGTACCGCCAATGTCAACTCAAGGTGTGTAAGCAGCTACACTAGACTGACACTAGAGACCTCGTCATCTCCTGAAGTCTCACCAGTGAGAAAAAAAACAACACCCCCCACCCCCCTTCCCCATCCCCAAGAACCAGATGAAGTATTAACACCGTACGCTGAAAACAAGGACCATAACCAAAGAGTTCGGGAGCAGCCTCGGGAGCACAGCAAGGAGCTTGTAAAGAATCGTTCCAGTGTGTGCATATGCGTGTGTGTGTTTATATATATATGTATATATATTCGTTAGTAAAGAAAAGAGTATCTGTGGAGGCAAAGGGAAGACGGTAAATATACAGGCAGTACAGGCTGGGTGGAGTGCCGGTGGCTGGAGAGGGTCGGGTGGTGCGGAGTGGAGGATGGTGGGTGGAAATTAGAGTGCGCCCATTCCAGTGACCTCAGACGTCAGCCTAGAATAGACAGGGGCAGAGAGAGGGGTGGGGGGGAGACAAAAAACAAGCGCTTAATCACCGGAGCAGAAAAGAAAACAAAGACCCTGTGGGGAAGTGCTCCTCCTCTTGCCTACACCCTGCTTACATTGGGTGGGCAGAGCATCTCTGGGTGACTTGGGGGTCTCCCGTGGAGGGCACAGGGGGCTGGAGCAGTGAGCCAGTGTAATGCCTGGCTACCTTCCCCTTTACTCGCTGCTGCCAGGTGCTGCCCCTTACTGTCACTGTGTTGTGGCAGAGGTGTCACCCACCAGAGGTGCTGGCAGGAGACATCTCAGCACATGGCTTCCCTTCTAGAAGCGTCCCTTTCATGGGGAACAGGCAGCTATGCCATCTGCCCCAGCTGCTTCGTTTTTCTCTGGTTTGGCCCCCACCCTACTAGGTCATCTCTGCACAGGCAGCAGCTCAGCCAGCCCTCTCCAGCAACAAAGAGCCGCTTGTTTTCTTTCTTTCTCGTCTGAGGAGGTGGGGTGGGATTGGCAAGGAGCTGCGGGAAAGCCACTTAGCCATGCCCGCGGGGAGCTGGCCTCATCCCTCACCTAAGCAGGTGGAGAGGTGCCATGGGCATGGGCAGCAGGGCAACAGGACAGCGGGATGGGAAGATGGAAGTCTATTGCGGGTCGGGGCAGAGGTGGGTTGGGTGCAAGGAGGAGAAAGCACATACAGACCTCACCGGTGCTCCCAGCCCACACCCCAGCAAATGTCAGAGTCGCTGCCAACAGCCCCCTGTCCTCGGGACCCTGCCAGCAGCCTCCTGCAGCTGCACACATCCAGGGCTGATGACGGGTTGGCACAGCAGCGATCCTGCCCGTGGCAGAGGGCACAGACAGGCGGACAGGCTTGCTTGGGCGGCTGTGACAGGCAGGTGCAAAGCCAGTGAAAGGTCCTGTATCCCCTTAAACTCGCTATCCATGAGTCCATAGACACCGGCAAACAGGTCTGTGTGAGCGCCCCGGACACAGTTCACTGCCAGCATGGAGCTGGTCCCCGTCTCGTCTCCCCAGGTACGCCTCCCTCCACACTTCCCTCACAATCCCTTGCCAAAGCCCTGGTCCCCCACGGCATGTGCTGCATCTCCCCCCAGCCTGTGGCAGTATTGGGAACCCTTGGCCCCTTGTGAAGTCCTGCTGCGCCAAGCTTTTCATGATGAAAAGGAAGCAATCAGGCCATTCCCATGTCATGCGTTTATTGGACTGATTACTTTCCTCGAATGAAGAAAAGCCTTTGGGAGGTCTGGAAGCACATGGAAGAGGCAGTAAGTGATGCTGAGATCCCAGCAAGCAGGTCCCAGATGGTGCCTCCCTGCCACCAGCTCAGCTCCATCCCTGTCCCCGTCCCCTGCCTCATCCACAGAGAAAGACGGCGGCAATTTTGCCCCACCCGTGAGCAAAATCCTCGAGGTGAGGGTGGTGGGTGGGCAGGCGACCGGCGCAACCCGTGGCCACTCCGCTGGCAGTGAAGCAGCTCCCAGTCCCCAGCCAAAGTGCCAGCTGGGGGGAGATGTCCCGCCGGTGACATCTGGTTCCCGCTCAGAGTTCTCAGCAAGACACCATCCGTCCCAGCCAGCCTCAGGAAGCCGCTCCTGGCCCGTGGTGCCGGGAGTGAAAGGGCTGCTCCCACCAGGCCAGCAGGACAGGATCAGCCGTGGCAGGAGGTGGCGGAGGTCTGCGGGGGGGGTCTCACCTGGCGTTGATGAGGTACTGCGCAAGGCTGATGTTTGCAGGGGTTCCTGTGATGGTAATTTGGCGCTCCGATGACCCTTCCGTGGCATTGGCGATTTTGATCTGTGCTCCCGACATCTGCCGAATTTCATTGATTTTGGTCCCTTGGCGTCCGATTATGCAGCCTATTAGCTAGGAAAGAAAGCACGGAGGGAACGTCTGAGAGGCGGCAGCTCTGGCAGTCGCCAGCAGGACAGGAGCACAACTGCATGGCCCTGGGATGTGCATGACCTTAGTGCTCATGAAAATATAAGAGGGACAGCACGGGAGTGAATCCCACCTGCACACGAGCTCGGTCCTCCCAGGACACATCCAGCAGCCTGCCCTGCTCTGCTTCTTGTGGGGAAAAACCTCTATTATCCACACACCAGGCCCAGCATCTCAGAAGGCTTCAAGGTGGGCTCATTTCAGTAATAATAATTTTCACGGTCTAATAAATGGTCAATGTTTTGCAAGTTACTTAACCTTTTGTCTGTCACAGCAAACTCAAAGGTGGTTTGGACATGTTACTAGAAGGAAAAGAGCCTGCTGCTCTTGCCAGGGACAGCCCAACCCCAGAAGCCCCCTTGCCAGCTGGTGCAGTCACCCCATCCCACATTCCTTCTATCCCACTGGGATGGCCTCAATGCTTCTGTTACCCTTTCTAGTTCTTTCAGTGCAATCCAAACCAAGGAGAGAACCATGCGGCTGTAGCACCCACAGAAGAGGCGACTCCTACATAAATATGTCTTTCACACTCTTGTGAAAAAAATCAGAGCCAGTTGAAGGTTTGACTTTCCTCAAATGTCCATGCCTTGAATTGCATCAATGGTCCTCAATGTTTTGAATTTCCTCAATGGTCATTGATGGCTTGAATTTACCCAATGGTCTTTGTCTTAGCTCATTTGTGCATCAAAAGATGGTTCCCTCAAGGTTGATCTCCAAAGCCTGGTAACATACACCAAGATATCCAGATTGACCGACATAGGCACAAGGTGTTTCTGCATGCCCTTTCCATGCATTTGAGCTCTTTTCCAAGGTTGCACCTGGGTTTTTTTATATGTGGGAGGCTCACCTTGGAAGCTGCTGGATTTCTGCCATGGTAGAAGTGGAGACAACTACTCCTCCAAATGTTCACCAACTCCTTGGCCAGGCCATGGGGGTCCCATGATGGTTTGTTCCATATGGACTCAAATATACACTGGAAGGGTATCAGCTGTCTCAGGGGCTGTGGTGGGGTGTTCAGCCCAATGGCTGCCTACAGTGGTCTTCACAGCACAGAAATAACTGAGAGATGCTTCAGCAAATGAAAATCTGCCAGGGAGACCTGAGGAGCCAAACTATTTAGGCAGATGTTCCGCAACACTCAAATTGAACAGCATTCAAGTTTTTCTTGACAGTCAGGGGAACGGCAAGATGGTTATCATCCGACTTCCTTCAACTGCAGCAGAACTCCACATGCCTGGAGACTCTTTAAGAAACAAAAACCTGTCTTCTGTTTCCCAACAAGGTGGTAGTGGGTGTTTAAAAGCCTTTAAAACAGCAGGAGGAAGAGCTAAGGAGGAATTTTTCAAGATGCAGGTAATGGCATTTAATGCTGCCCAGGTCTGGTGAGAGCCAGGTCTCTGGTGAGCGAATGCTCCAAGTGCTCCTGGGTTCTGAGAGGTCTGCTCGCATCCTTTCCTCTCAAGTGATCCCTTTTGCAAGGGGTCTCTTCATATTTCTGGACATGCCTTTATTGCTATGGTCCTCCATGCTCAGGTGACATGGCTGTTAGGACCTTAGGAGCATCTGCAGAGCCTCCCTGCAGCCCCCTGGAGAGGGGTCCTTGGTGGATGGAAATATGCAGATCTGGGATCAGTCCCCACAGGCTCCTCTGCAGGTCCCTCCTGTGGTGATTGACGCTGGGGTGAAGTGTCTCCAAGGGTTTCAGTCAGAAGATGCTGAGAAGCTGTTGCACTGCCAGGGCTCTCAGGTGGAAGGAGGTCTTAGCAGAGGCGCCTGGCAGCTTCAGTCAGGCTCACTGCCCTTCCCCCGCACTGCTGGGTGTTGGTGAACAGCAGGAAGAAGTAGCAACAGCTGCCACACCCCATCCAGAAACTCTGGATGAGGACGGTCTGAAGGTGCTTGTTGGTGATGGAGATGGGGACAGGGATTGGATGTCATCCTGACGCTTGCCCTCATCCTGACTTGAGCACAGACTGCTTCTTAATCCACAGACATGGACGGGCCAGTCCAGAAGCAAGTGAGACACACCGATGCAGGTGCTGGCTGTGTTGTGCTGTCCATCCCACCTCCTCCCACCTGAGAGTCCCCAGGAACCCTGCCCACCATGAGTCCAGCCTCCTCCCAGCAAATATCCCAGTCCAATACCCGTGTTACCACAACTGTAAGACCCCAAAACTGCCTGACACCAGTACTGAGATGCACCGTGCTTCAAACACTTTGTGGCTTGAGAAATGTTATTTACTTACCTCCTCTTCACTACCACCCCCTGCCCAGTCACTACCCTTGAGCTGAAACATCTCAGACTTGCCAGTGACTGATTAAGCAATTAAGAGTTTAATCAGGGCTGGCATGGGAGATCTCTCCCTTTCCCAGTGCTGTCAACTGGGCATGTTTCATGAGCACTGAGTTCACTTGGAAAGGGAAATGTAACATTTGGGATTGTGCCTAGGGAAACTATCAAAGGGGTAAAGTCCTTTATCCTGCAGGTTGTTCCCCAACAGACTACACGTGGATGAGGGAACGTGTAAAGGGGCATCTCAACATATATTTCATAAAGCCATATGGCTGCAGCTTTTACATGTAAATAGATAAACACACACATCAATACATATATGTATATACACACACAGACATGCCAAGGAAGCACTTGGATTTACTTACATCATTGGGAATGGTGAGTTCATGAGTACTGGCCGGGGGACTGGCATCCAAACCTGGGCATATGCAAGGAAACATGGTTATAGCTCCCAGAGGCAACATGATGGAGCTCCGCTGCTTTCCCACAACAGTCAACACTGCAAAGGCTGCGTCCTGCTCCGGGGTGGGAGGGGAAGGGGATCACACACTCTGGGACAAGGAGGGGGAAGACAGTAGCTACCTGACTCTGCTGGAGCTGGGTGTCACCTTCCCTGCATCCCTTGAGCTGCCTCTTAAGTGCCTCACTTGCCACCCTTCATCTTCCCACTGGGAATGGCTTCAGAGGAGGGTACAAAGTGCCAGCATCACCAAAGAGAGGTAGGAGAAACACCTTCCCACACAGCAGCAGAGATCATGCTGGCTGGGACACCAACCAGCCCAGCAGGAATGCTGTCTTTGTACCCTCCAGTCCTCTCTGCTTGGGTATGACAGCAGCTTAGTGCCCCAAAACCGGTTTCCCCAGGGGATCCGGCAGTGCTGGCACAAGTCCTTTATAAGTTAAAGCCCCACAGACTCGAACGCTGAATTTAAGCCAGACTGCTAAGACATGCAACCTAGCTGAACCCAGGACCAGCTGTCTCTCTTATTCCCATGGGAAAGCAAGATAAACAGCATGGAGATTTAGACCCTGCTTCCCTACAAAATTACACAGCAAGGAGCAAAGGCAGTGGCGTGCTTCCTCCCAGCCTCTCCTGGGTCAAGGGGAGCTCTCTCCTCTGTGGTGGGAATGGCTGGAGCCAGCAGCTCCAGAGGTAAGAGGACACCATGCCGTAGTGCTGCTAGGCCAGGTCAAAGCCTGCCTTTCCCATGATTTTCCATATTAAAATCACCTCAGTGCCAAAGCAGGGATGTCCTATGCCAAATCTGCAAAAAACAAGCTGTGTGATGGCTGACAGGAATTCTCAGTAACTGAAAAAAAACCCCTTATGATATAAACCATTGATGAAGACTTTTAGGAGCACAAGAGACTGCCAGGTCTGTATCTGTGGAAAGGGGAGTAAAGAAGTGCAGAATAAAGAAGCACAAGGAGACTGGAAGTGCAGGGCTGCTGTAATACAAGACAGCAGCAGCAGCACCAAATTTCTCACATATTTCTACTGAGGGCCTCAGCACTGGGGAGGAAGAGCTCCAGGTATCTTTGATGTGCTCGTGTATGGTGTTATGATGTTAGGAAGTAAGAGTGGCAAGGCTCTGGCACAGGTTGCCCAGAGAAGCTGTGGCTGCCCTATCCCTGGAAGTGTTCAAGGCCAGGTTGGATATGGCTTGGAGCAACCTGAGATAGTGGAAGGTGTCCCTGTCCAGGGCTGGGCATTGGAACAGGAAGGGCTTTAAGGTTCCTTCCAACCCAAGTTATTCCATGGTTCTACAACTCTGTGATTCCCACTCTTTCCTCACTGCAGCTTCCCAGACATACCTTTCCTGACTTCTGCTTGCAGGAGGTCTTCTCCCCACATTTTTCACATGGGAGCACAGAGAGGAGAGGAAATGCCTGGGCTGGGGATGCAGATCCTCCACTAGGCAGCCCTCTGCTGTCCTTCACCCCTGCCAGGGGTAGTAATGCCAAAGCCTGCACAAAACAGCTCCTGCCCCAGATATTACACCACAGGCAATGCTCAACGCAGACTTTACAGCACACATTTCACCAGCCCTGGATTAGCTTGCACACTAAGCCTCCTCACAGTCTGGGGCAAGGTGAACTGCACCTAACTCAGACATGTTCTGCAGGCGAGGGTGTCCTGGTCTCTTGGCCATGTGTTACAAGGCTCAGCCAAGTAGCACCCTGGGTATGGCAGAAAATGAAGGGAGCGGAGCACCAGGGATGGGCTCAGAGCAGCACTGAGGCACTCAGGGGCCTTTGGAATATGAGATAAGCTACTCAAACTCATATCTAGCATCCTCCATCGTGTGCTGAGATGCCATGAATGCTGCTGAAAGCCCTTGGGACACAAGGTTCCATGGTACTACTGCACCATTCCTGCATCACAGAGCCATCAAGGAGCAGCCACATCCTTCCCCATTATCTGGAGACTGGTTTATTTTAGCACTCCAAATCCTCCCTCTCTGATAAGCACAAGAAGTCTCTGAGGCTGTAACGAAGTTGTCAGGGCAGGATTAGTGCCTTGAGTGACTGCAAAGGGCAAAGAGGACATGCAGAAAACATGGGTGTGCAGGTCGGTGTCACGAAATCTGTGTTTCTGTGGTCTTGTGGGGTTTATCCACTTGGGCTACATTTGCTTTCACAGCTAGGTGATGTCCCCAAACTTTTGAGGCATGAATGGGTTGGCTGTGTGCCCCAGGTATGCCCAGGAAGGCCTGGTTCATACTGCCTGTGAGCCTTCAGGTCTCAGGGTAACATCTCTAAGCAATGGTAGGTAAAAAAAGACCAATCCCTTCTGCACATATGGATGAATGTGGGACATCTGCCATCAACATTTCTCCAAGGTTGCAGCCATGCTTTGGCTCCTCAGGGTCCTGTCCCACTAAAATTGCAACTCACCCTGAATGGCTTGCAGATGGCTAAAACTGCATGTCATTGCTGTTTCCACCGCCATTTTTCTGCTGTTTCTGAGCAAAGTTGATGCAAAATTAAATGAAGGAATAAGGGTGATGACTCTGATACCTTCACGTTATGCAGATGGAATTGAGGGAGAATTCATCACAGCTAAGGGGCAGCGGAGGGGCAGCACCAACCTCTGCATTCTGATGACCAGTGATAGGACCTGGGGGAACAGCTGGAGCTATGTCAGGGGAAGTTTAGGCTGGATATTGGGAAGAGGTTCTCCCCCCAGAGGGTGGTCAGGCACTGAACAGGCTCCCCAGGGCAGTGGTCACAGCCCCAAACCTTACAAAGCTCAAGAAGTGTTTGGACAACACTTTCAGCCTCACGGCGAGATTCTTGGGGCTCTCCTGTGCAGGGTCAAGAGTTGGACTCGATGATCCTTGTGGGTCCCTTCCAACTCAGGATATTCTGTGATTCTATGGCAGTTACACACAAATATCAAAAAACCAGGCAATAAAGTCCAGGCACTTTTCTTTTGCCATGCTGTACAAAGGAGAACGGTGCTGCCCAGTCTCTCCCTGCCCACCAAGAAAACCTGCTGTCTTCTCCACAAATGCCACGCTTTCCCTTGGAGTACAACAATGGCACAGTCCTATTTATGGAATATATTTCAACCGAAGCCTGCTTATTTCCCTCTAGCTTTGTGTTTTACCTGATGACTGGCCCATCAGATTTTGAGCTTCTTCGGAGGAATGTAAGGGCAGCTTTTCTCCTGAAGAGCAAAGAAGAAACAGGTTTAATGCTTTTGCCTTCGAGGAGATAAGCAATGTCACTTCATCTAGGAAGCTCAAAATATGATGAACATACTGTCAGAAAAGGCATTTCCAACCGGTACTTTTCAGTATCTCCATCCCCTGCGCTCTATCTGCTTCCCAGATCACCGTGGACATGCCAGCCTTGAGGACAAGGCTCCGAGCCACGCCGGGCCGGCTGTGCTCCCGCCAACGCGGCTCCTTACAGCCACGACTCCTTCCCGTTGCAGGGGTGCCATCCTGCCTGGCTCAGCACCGCTCCCTGCAGACAGCGGGGCAGCATCCCCGGCTGGCACCGAGCCGTTCCCCCCGGGAAAGAGGGGCTGTCCCACTGGGGTCCGGATCGGCGCGTGGCAGGGGATGCTGCCTCCTCCGTGAATTCTCATCGATTCTGCTGGGAAAGCCAGCAGAGCTGGGAGCGCGTCCAGGCATGCACGGTGAAGGGCTGAGAGCTCACCCTTGAGGACTGTAACCCCCAAAATATCCGTCAAGACTCTAGCTGGCCTTTCCCCACGGACATCGCAACCTTTTGCTCGCCCTGCTCATTTCCATTAAACAGCATGAGTTTAGAAAGAGAGAGAAACTCTACAGGTAAGAGAAGGATATCTTGAAAGGGCGTGTGGGTACGTACCAGGGAAAGCGGGGGTGGTCTGTCCAAGGGGAGTAAAGGGGGTTTGCTGCATAGCCAACTGGTGGAGCTTGGTCAACTGCTGAGGGGTAGGAGGGACATTAGAGCTAAGAAGGTTATTGTCATAGAGTACAACAAGTCACACCGAAAAGCAAGAACAAAATTATAACGGAAGGGGGGGGGAGAAAAAAAGGAAAACAAACCAAAAAATAAAAAAAACAAAACCAGGAAGCCATGGTGAGACATGGCAAAAACATTAGCAGAAGGACTTGGCCTGGGTATAGTGCAATAAAGTCCGAATCTTTGGCAGAAGTGCTTGGTCAGGGTCTGAAGTACGATACCAGCAAGAAGCCCATTCTTAGTTTCAGCTCCTCTGCCTCGGCACAGGGCCAGCTGGTGGGCATCACAACCAGCGCCCAGAGACCCTCTTCATGCCACCAGAGACACGTTGTCACCCCTTGTCCCCACAGCACATGCTCCCATGCTGTGCCTCTGATGGGAATTACCTCTGGGAGACGGATAAACTGCATTTCTAAATGTCAGCTCATTAGGAATACAGGGAATTACGGGCTTCAGCCATGACCAGTAGGTATTTCAGATCCCTTGTATCCCTTGTTGTGCTTGGTAGGTTTTGGTGCCCAGTCAGGAAGTGGTTGCATAGAGAGGTGTTTGTTTGGAATACATTTTGTGCTCAGTTTCACTGCTCCAAATTAAAAACGAAACAAAGCAAAAAGAAAAACAAAAAGAAACACAAAAACAAACCACCAAATAAAGAATAAAAGGAAACAAAACAAACTGGGCTGAAGTCTGGCAGGGAGCAGGAGGGAGGCTCTTTATCACCTGCCACTTTTCACAGGTGCTTGGGGGGTTGCCAACATCGCATCATCCCCCAAACTCAAACTGCTTGTTGTGCCCATCATACCTGGCAACGGAGAGGCAGAAGTTATAATTTCAAAGTTTTGGGGGGCAACAAGACTCAAACACCTCCTTGCTCCTGCAGCATGGCTGGGGAGGGAGCGTGGGGAGGTCTGGCTGGCAGCAGCTGAGGGGGAAATGCTGGAAAGAGATGACCCAGGGGGCTGCACACACCGAGGGGAGGCTGAAGGGAGGCACTGGGAAGGGGTGAAACACTTGCAAATCCCTGAAGAGGTACCCATGGGATCCCTGTTCTCCCTGCAGAGGCATGAGGACTTCCAGCCTCCGTCAGCTCAGGTGAGAGGTCTCACCACTCCACGAAAAGAGGCGCCTGCACATCCCTCCCCGTGCTTATTTTGGCTTTATTTGGCTTATTGCAGCCTAAGGTGTGATATGGTGGTTTCCTGCCAAAACACAGTTGTCTCCAGATAGGGCTGGGCATGC
Organism: Serilophus lunatus; assembly: GCA_013399895.1. Classification (NCBI taxonomy): domain Eukaryota; kingdom Metazoa; phylum Chordata; class Aves; order Passeriformes; family Eurylaimidae; genus Serilophus; species Serilophus lunatus. The sequence goes on from VXBA01000216.1 coordinate 96,810, forward strand.
CACTGCTCCTGCAGAGAGAAGGGACATCAGCATCCACTGCTTTTCAACTTCAGAGCTGTCCTGTTTTCTACAAGTGCACACTGTTTCTGGAATCCCTCATGACACCTGGCCCCACTACCAGCACTCCAGATAAAACCTCTTTGCTGCCTGGGCTCCAACTGTGTCCTGGGGCAGGGGCCTTGCTTTGCCAGTGTGGGAAACACTAAAATCCTTTCTAATACTGATCTACTAGACTTCTCGGACACAGTTTGGATAGTGCTATTTAGTCAGCCCCCATAATCAGAGCCAATAAATAAGCAATAAATAAGAGGAGAAGATGGCTGCACCCAGGTGTCACAGTGAAAACTTCTACGTTCATCTCTTCCAGCTCATCTTCCATGGTCAAGGGAGGGGATTCCCCCCCCCTCTACTCTAGTGAGACTGTACCTGTGGTACTGCATCCAGCTCTGGGGTCCCCAGCACAGGGACATGGATCTGTTGGAGTGAGTCCAGAAGAAGCCACAGAGATGCTCCAAGGGCTGGAGCCCCTTGGCTGTGGAGACAGGCTGGGGGTATTCAGTCTGGAGAAGAGAAGGCTCTGAGGAGACCTTAGAGCCCCTCTCAGGAGCCTAAAGGGGTTCCAAGAGAGCTAGAGAGGGACTTTGGACAAGGGCCTGGAGGGATAGGACAAGGGGGAATGGCTTCACACTGACAGAGGGCAAGGTTAAGTGGGATATTATTTAGAAAGAAATCCCTCCCTGTGAGAGTGGTGAGGCCCTGGCACAGGGTGCCCAGAGAAGCTGTGGCTGCCCCATCCCTGGAAGTGCCCAAGGCCAGGTTGGACACGGCTTGGAACAACCTGGGATAGTGGAAGGTGTCCCTGCCCATGGCAGGGGGGTGGAATGAGATGGGTTTTAAGGTCCCTTCCAACCCAAACCTTTCTGTGGCTCTATGATCCCACAATTTTTGGGAAGGCAGGCAGCTACACATCATATTCCAAATAGCCTACAAGTACTAGGCAATGCTGGAGCTTTTCATGAGCGAAAGCTTCCCCTGTCCTGAGGTGTTTTTCCATGGGGGAAAATCAAGGCAGGAGCACGCATTTGGCATTCAAAATTCTGCCTGCTTTGCCAAAGGCATCCACAAACACAGACACCTAAAATGTGTTTAAAATGCCCTAAAATCCCATTAAAGACTGGATTCTTCACTGAACATTGTTTAAAATGACCAATCCTTGTGAGAGCACTGAGTGTTAAGGATGCAGTGTGTGGCCCCTCTACCAACAACTCTTCCCAGGTCTCAGCAAATCTGCTGGGAGTGGGGAAGGGTGCAGCCAGTAAATATACTAAATGCATTTTAATCCTGACAATCAGAGGAATGTTGTAACAAGGAAAACACTAAACTGTCAGTACTGCTTGCAAAGAAAAACTGGGATAAAGACTATATAGAGGTAGCCTAAATACGCACATTATTTATTTATATTCCCCTTTTGGAGCAAAAGCAAAGAATACCTAATTAAGAATATTTCTTACAAACCATCACAGCAGGCTATTCAGAGTACACACATACTGGTGCCACATGGAAAGCCAAAGCCTGGATTCCACAAATTCCAGTGAAATCACTTCTCCTGAGATGAAAATCTGGCCTACAGCTCCTAAAGCTTCCCACGTGGAGTGGGCATTTGTGGTCTCAAACAGCCTTGTCACCTCCTCCATCACGGAAAAAGTAATTCCATGATCCAATACCCAATGCACCCAACAGAAGGAGGAACACTGACCTACATCACACCCTTCCCATGGCTGGGATGGCTGGAGAAGGCTTTCCATCCACCACCACATCCTCAGTCCCACTGCAGACCCTTGACTCACAGCAAGAAGGACCCTCTGCAATGGCACTCCACGGGTATTTTGTCCCCGTGGAAACACGTTTAGAAAGTCACAGCATTTTTCAAGAGCCATGCCCACCTCAGAAGCCGAGCAGCTGCCTGCTGCTAGCAAGGAGCCACTGGCATTGTAGTGCTTCACTGCTTTCCACAGAGAAATCCTTTCAACAGACTCATTTTCTAATTCTGCTGGTAATTTTAGGCACAGACTTTCCAACTGATGATCCCTAAATGTCCCCCCATGAAAGTACTGCAGTTGCCTCATCCACCAGGGGATCTGAGCTGAGCAAACTCCGAGTCAGAGCGGCGCCTGACCCTGCACCAAGGAGTCTGAGATGGAGTGGGGACTGTCCCCATCATGTCCCTGCCAGGGGTGACAGCCACCCAAACCCATTCAGACAGCCATCAAAGCCAGGGGGACGGCACAGGCCTGGGGTTCCACTTCTGTGGGGAGGCACAGAGCCCTCAGCAAGGCGGGATCCAGCACCTTCTCCATCCCTCTGGGGGATGCAGGGGAGGGCCTTCTCAATTCCCAAGTCACCCAGAGAAGCCCCCAAAAGACACGTCCTCCTGCCCTGGCTTCAACCACGAAACCTCTGGAGCTCTGGCTTCTCCTCATCCCACCAAGGCACTCAGCAACTAAATACTCCTTTGGCTTACCAATATTTTAAGGACAAGGGGAAAATAGAGGGAGAAGTATTATTTTTTTATTTTTTTCCCCTTATTTTGATCATTTTGAGGCACAAAATGCATAGAGTATGGTTTCTCTCAGAGTGAAGGGAAAGCACTGAACAATGGAAACAATTTAGCATCAGGCCAAGTCCTCGGAAGTAATAAAATTTAGTGCTAATAGGTTAAAAGGCTACTTGAGGTATTACAGATACTACACACAGCCAGTTACTTTGAAAATACGCTATTAATATTATTGGCTAATATTAATATTATATGAATTAACAGTAGCATGCAGGTGACAGAAAAGGGTATAAGAAAAATTAGGGTAAAACTCACATCCGGGTGTGGAATAGCGTATTGTCCCTGAATTGTATAGGCCTGTAAAGAAAAAGAAAAGGTGTTACTAGGGCTGGTAGGACATGGTGAGAGAACTCCATCCCTCTGCTGGGACCCACCCTGTTCCACATTAAATTCCTTGGGGCGGCAAACCCTTGTGGCAGGAGGGAGATGTACACCTCCAATCCAACCTGGAGCAGGCTGAGCTACCTGACTTCAAGGGCTTGGACTCGGTTTGGCCTTTACAAATTGAAAGAAACGTCTCTTTAAAGGTGCCAGTATTGCATGGAGCAGGAATATTGGGTTGTGACTGACCTTTACTGTACACAAAATAAGGATCAGTGGCAGGCAGGTTGGAACAGGATGATCTTTAATGTTCCTTCCGACCCAAACCAATCAGTGGTTCTATGATAACCAGAGTTATCTGTGTGGCAGGTGCACAGTGACATCACCGCTGCCCTTCACACCTAAGCGTGATCCTAGAAAGCAAGGCAGTGCCATGGGCCTCTCTGTATTTTTGGGTGCACAACTCCCAGTGGATGCTTTGCATCCACCCAGTATATTCCAGTGCTCTGCTGTGCATTGGAAAGGCATTGAGGTGAGGGCTCAGGGCTAGGCTGCCTGCACTACGATGCCTTTCACCAGCTATAATTAATAAGTCCATGCAGATATCTGCCAGGCAAATGGTTTTGTGTGTTTTGCCCATGCTTTGTAGCAATCAGTTATCTTTTTTTTTTTTTTTTTAAATAACCCAAAAATAAGCACCGATGTGGGTCAAGAGCCAGGCACTAGAGAGCCCAACATTTAGGACTTAACCAGCTAGCAAAACGTATCTCAGTGGTTGACACATTATTCAGATGATTCTGAAAGAAATGACAAAAGAGATGGACAACACTTTGAAAAGGGAGAGTAAAGATTGCCAAGAAAAAAGAAAAAAATCTTGGAAGCTCCTGCAAATTTGCCACATTGTTTGCAAATAGCAAAGTATTTTGTGTGAGGAAAACCCCCAGAATCGTGGAGGAGGAAAACAGAAATGGCTGTCCCAGTGCCCACCGGCATCCTGGCATTAAAGACTTGCCTGTCCTGCTGGTGTAATTTGGCCATTGTTTTTTGATTAGGAAAATTGAGTCAAAGAAGGTAATTAAAGGCAGGAAGGTGTTTTGGACAGATGCAACTCAAATCTGATGTTGCCCATGGACAGTGGGGCTGGTCCCTTTGGCAGCTGCCATTGGCCGCTGTGTCCCTCAGCCTGCTGAGCTCCCGAAGGATCATCCCATCCCAAACACCTGTCACCATTATCACTGGGTGTCCTCTGCCCACCCACCCTGTGCCGCCCCTCGGGCAGAGCCAAAGGGCTCCCAGCCTTGGGAAGAGCTCTCATTTCAGAGATGGTTGCTTCTTCCCGTAACATCACTTCTGTCCAAGACACCAACCACTCACCAGCAGGAGAAATGCTACCTCCAGCTTACTCTCCCTTTTGAGAAGATAGTTCACCAAGCAGCTGGACTCAAAGCTCTTTTCCAGGATGGCTGCTCAGGCCGAGTGACACACTCCTCCTGATCCTGGCAATGACTAATTTCAGCCTGAAATAGCCTGTGCTCTGGGCTTTGCTCACATTCTGAGTTTGTCCTTCTGTTTATTATGGTTGGGTAGAAATTAAATAACTTGTGTGGAGCTGCTCTGGGTGACATCAGCTGTGGTTTTGTGGTGCTGGCTCTACCTGGCTGCTGGAGCTCCTGGGAAGGTTCATCTCCTGCTAGATGTGATGTACCACAGCATGGTAGCATCCACAGGCAGGCCCTCAGCCACCAGGTGAGGTGAATAGACAAGGTGGAAAAGGCAATGGTGCAAGTTCCCTCTTTAGAAAGAGCTGTCTGCTCAAAACTGCTCTTTTTTTCTGCTGATTTTCGTTTGCAGAATAACCTACAGCTCCCTTGGCACGTCCGTGCCATGGTTATCCTGCAAAGGAAAAATCTCCCCAAGGGTGACTAGAAATAGCACGTCGTGTCTGCAAGGCTGCAATGTCACCAAGGGCAATGCAACGCATTTCTCTCTCTGTAAGAGAGAAACAACACCCCAAACTGGCTGAACATCCCAAGGAATGGGGACATGACTCTTCCACGGAGGCTCAGCACAGCCCTGCAGTAGCTGGGATAAAACCTTCCTATCTTGGATCACTTACGGCTACACAAAGGTATCTTTAATTAGGCTGGAGATGCAAGAAAACAGACATGGCTTCTTGTTCAATGATGCTTTTCTAATCTTTTCCTTCTTTTCCACTGACAAATACTGAATTTGAGTCTAGTGAAGCAAACTCCAGTGTTTTCTTTGTGTGTAAGCACCCAGCAGAGCTAACACCCTGCCTCCCCAGGCTGTCCCTTTCCTTCTCCTCATCCTCCAGCATTCATTAGAGGAGCTGTGCCATCGGCTTTACCAAGAGCTTTCAGTCCAGCTGCCGTGGCACACAACAGATGGGATGAAACCATGCAAGTCAGAAGGCAAGAAACCTGAGTGCACTAACGGGCAGCGGCTGGTGCTGCAGTAAAAGGCTGAGGTTGGCAGTGGAGGCTGCAAGCGGGTCGGCTCTTACCTGACCACCTGCAAAAATGACAGGGGTGGAGGCGGGCTTTGGGCGGTAGGGAATGGTGGCACCTTTTGGTGGGGACTAGGAAAAGGGATAAGGAGAGGGAGAGAGAACATTAGAACAGCTTTCCTGAAACGGCGGCAAAAAGAGTGTTAGAAAGCACCTAACGGAGCACGGCCCCCGGGGCCGCCAGCAGCAACACCCGCACCAGGCAACACCGCGTTTCTGGACAGGAGGACACGGGGGAAAGTAGCGTTTCATGGACAACAAGGACAACCTGGGGTACGGGAGATCCTCTGCCAAGGCTCAGGCCCCTATTCCTGTACCTCCACTGCCTCCCTCACCTTCGCTCTGCTCTGCGCAAACTGTGTCGCCTGGGCCAGACTCCTGGAGCCGTCCTGGAAACACCCTGAGGAGACACTCAAGCAGCAAGATGGGGACATACAGCCCTTCTGAGAGACACGGCACAATGCTCAAGCTCTTCGACTGCCCTTCTCTTCCTCACCGCCAGATCAGGGTCACCTTCGGGACCTGGTTTGATCCATCGCCATCCAAGCTGGGAATGTGGATGGATGTGCAGCGGATACTGCGAGGCACCGTCTTTGTGGTCAAGTGGGAGATCTCACTGCCATGGCGGGGGCTTGGAACTAGATGTTTTTTAAGGTCTCTTCCAACCCAAACCATTCCGTTATTCCATGATCTTGCTCCTCGCTGCTGTGGCCTTTCCGGTCCCTGGGTAGGTCAGAGCAGAACTGTAGTGAGTTATCCCACGGTGTGGTACCTGAGAGCTGTTCTCCCAAGTTTCCTCTGTTGGTTTTGTCTTGAACACAACTAACAGGCCATAGAAAACATGGAGGGTCTTAGGGATCAGCAGAGATTTCAGCTGTCCTGCTTCTACCCAAAATGAAATGACCCAATGACTGCTATATAAGGACAGGCAATATAAACTATGCTACCTCATGGAAAATTCTGCATTTTTTTTCAGTATATTCTTCTAGACATCTACTTGAAGGCAAGCAGCATGTCTAAATCCTCCTGCTAAGCGCCTGTCTGTGGGAAAGCAATATGATCAGAGCACACCTCTATCATCCCAAGCCTCCTTTTTCTCTCGTTACATTACAAATCTTGAAGTGGATGAGTCAGAATTACCTATGTAAGACTGAAAGGTGATAAGAAGCATCTCTGTGAACTGTTAAAGTCAGGGAGACTTCCCAGATTTCAGACTGCAAGATTTTCTGGGTTTTTCTCTTTCCCGTTGCTGAGCCATACAGAGGAGCAGCACCTCTTGCTTTGTAAGAAAAGCAGCCACAAAATACTTTGTAACACACCTACAAGCATCGCCTCAGGCTCATCTCTGCTGTAGTCCATATCCGGACTCATCATGTGTCTAAAATTCCTCTGGCAGCAGTGTACCTGCCTCACCATCACAGCCAGCCGTGATGGGTGATGTGGCTCCTGGCTATTCCTCCTGAGCTGTGCTGCTGCCAAGCTGAAGGTGCTTTCATTTGGCTTTGCTTCACCTCCACCAAGCCTTGCTATCCCCATCTGAAGCTTTTCCAGTGAGAAATGTGCACCTCTCTGCCATGAAAGGGCTGTGCAGCCAGGCAGAGGGGCCTGATATTGGTCCCTGTTTTGTATGTCAGAGGGTGTCATCATCCTGTGTCCGAGGGCTTTCCTCTTGCAGGTTCTCCCATCTGTCCTCTTGCAGGTTCTCCCATCTGAGGTGGCAGGCGTGGGCGTGGGGCTTGTGGCTGTGGTAATCTCCAGCAATAAGCAGCATCTCTCCATGTAGAGATCTTCAAGCATTGCTTGTCAGCATTTATCCCAGAAAACGGCACATTGGGCATATACCCACACACCCTACAGTCCCTGCTCTCCACGAGCCCTCCTCACTACCTTTTCCACTGTGCCTCACCAGAGCTCAGCTTTGTGCTCCCAGTTCCAGCTGCCCCAGCACAGGTGATACACTGGCCTCTTTCTCCCAGTTGTGGTCCTCATGGGGTACTGTGACCTCTATGCAGAAGGAGATCAAGTGCTTGGAAGAGTGGTTGCAGCCCCTGTCTCCTTCCCACTGCACCCAGGGTGTTGCTGGGACACCAGGTTAGGCTGTCCCAACTCACCTGGCACAAACCATCTCCTTTGGGGCACCTGACCAGGCAGGCTTCCAGTATGGGACTCTAGAAACAATGGACAATTGTGGGGAAAAAACACTGGGTGGGTTTCCAACGGAGGTACCAAGAAATGAGAGTGGTCCAACAACGTGTGGTGAAGGGGACAAGAGACACGCTCCACAGCTCCCAGTGCTGTTGTGGTGCCAGCTGGGATTTTTTTCCATATGTACTTTACCCCTTTTGTTACAGACTGTACCTCCAGCATCACCACACAGATCTGTTTGACACACTGGATAATTGCGTCGGGTGTCCCCGAGATTGTCACCGCCCGCTCCGTGGAGTTGGGCAGCATGTCCCCCGCCACTTGGACCTGAGCACCTGTTGACTGGAGACAGAAAGAGAGAGGAAGGACAAATCCCACAGCTGAATGCCTTCCAGATCTGGCGCCATGCATCTCCAGAGAGCTGCACTGCCTCACATGCGGCATCCCACGGGATGCTGCTCCTACATCAGCAAGCACCGTGATGCATGATGCAGCATAAGGATCCCCTTTTGCAAGGCACCTCCCACCTTGGGCATGGATCAGCTCTGAGGAGCTGCAGTGACGTGCAATAATGAAATGATTTCACTTCAGTAAGACTTACCTCTCTGATTTCCTTGATCTTGGATCCTCCCTTGCCGATCAGTGATCCACACTGACTCGCTGGCACGACCAGTCTCAGTGTCACTGGAGGTTTGCTGGTAGCGGTGCTGTTGCTCATGGAATTGGTTATGTCCTTGGGAAGGAAGAGTGCAGCACATGAGCCCTTGGTGCCTGACCAGATGCCAACCCAAATGCCCTGGGCCGGAGAGAAGGGGTCATGTGCCCCAGACATGGCTGGTCTCTGTCTGCAGCTGCATCACTGCACATCCCTGCAGTTAATTAGCTCTGGGACTCCATGACAGCTCACTGAATCACAGAATCATGGAATTATTAAGGTTGGAAAGACCCTGTAAGATCATCCAGTTCAATCATTAACCCAGCACTACCAAGTCCACCAGTAATCCATGGCCCTGGGTGCCACTTCCACATGCCTTCTGAACACTTCCAGGGATTCCACCACTGTCCTGGACAGCCTCTTCTAGTATCCTTAATATCCAATCTAACCCCCTCCTGGTTCAACATGAGGCCATTTCCTCTGGTCCTGTTACTTGTTACCTGGGAGAAGAGACTGACCTGGCCACATCCTCCTTTCGAGTAGCTGTAGAGAGTGAGAAGGTCCCCCTTGAGCCTCCTTTTCTCCAGGCCTAGCCCCCCCAGCTCCCTCAGCTCCTCCTCATCAGACTTGCACCCAGTTCTTGCCTAGTTAGAGACATCTGGAAGGTTCTGTGCCGAGGCCATGTTCCACTTATGCAAGTCTAACCAGGCACATATGGGCTGGAGATCCTCAGGCCCATCTGCACTGCTGGCTCCAGCTTTGGGATAGCTCACATTTCTCACCTCCTCGAATTTGTAGGCGATCATAGCAAAAGCCTTGAAGATGGCATCAGTGGGGCCAGTGATGGTCACAATTCGCTCAGGGCAGTTTCCCTCTGAGATGTTGATCCTTGCCCCGCTCTGGAAAGAGAAGAGCAGCCCTGGAGTAGCCACAGCAGAGCAACCAGGGTGGGTCCTCTCTTAGCCCAATTCCTGGCCGGCACCTGTGCCAGCCTCATGGCATTCCATCCAATCTTCCAAACTCCCATCCATCCCTCCTCTGAGGTGACTCCAGCAGTGCCTTATCCCAACCCTCAGAAAGAGTTTCCAGTCTTTTACTGCAATGAAAACCCATGGGACCAAGGCAAGACCAGCTCATGGGATCATTGCTTGTGAAAAGAAAAATGCTGCTCACTGTCCTGACAACTCCCTGAGAGCTGCAGGCACAAAGACCTTGGAGAAACTCAAAGCATCTTACGAGTGATTTAATTTCAATGTTTCATTAAGAGCAAATTCTTGGCTCTGGAAAATTCTCTTTAATTGTGATAGGAATTTATTTGAGTGTGGAGGGAGGAAACTGATCCAAAGAGCCCTGGGGACAGCTAGCTTGCTTGTCCTGACCCTGGGAATTACTGGACAGGGCAATGTACACCTCTGGCCACTCTGCCCTCCCTTCCTCCTACAAATCATTCACAGAGCGGGTCGCTCACCTCCTCACGCATCTTCTTCACGGTCTCTCCTTTCTGAAATAAGAACAAAAAACAGGCTATTACTGAAAGTTCAATACTTCCATCTTCCAAACAACCCTTCCAAACACTTATCTCCCTAAAACATGGCAACATGTAGCCGAAAACATGGGCAGCCCTGTGATGCCTCGCCCTGCATCCCCAGACAATGGTCAGCTGTAAGAGCTGAGTATGTAAGTCATTGAAGATATATAAACCCACCCCAACACCCCAAAAAACTCCATAATCCTATACAGTCAGGACTTTCCAAACCACCATGACAAGCACCAGTGTGCAGAGCACCTTAAGAAGCTTTTCTGTGCAAGGTAAATGGAGTCCTGTGGCCTCAGAGAAAGGGGCTGCAGAATTATTTAAGTTATATTTTAAATGCATCTGTGTGACACTTTTAATATCTCTTAATGAATCTGTTTGATTAAAACATCAGACAACATGATTAAAATCCCAGTTATCACTCCAGGCAAGCAGCACTGGGGAAGTTTGGGGGTCGGTGGAGTTTTTAAAGGAATGGTTTTTGATCCCTCTGTGGGTGTCCCCTAACTTCTGGCTTACAAATGCAGCAACTAGCTCATGCACACCAAACTTTTCAGAACATCACAAGGAAGAGGTAACTGGCATCTACCATACCACAGGTGCAGGAAGCAGCACTAAAGCTTCATTAAAAGATGTCCTTACCTTCCCAATGATGCTTCCAACTTCCTACAAAAAGAAAAAAAAACAAAACCAAATGAATAGACATTAGAAAATGTGATGACAATCCAGCCCAACCCCATAACTAAATCAAGACCTGGTGGGCACCATCCTCAGCAGAAGGACAGGGCGGGAAGCAGGTATGAGAGGGACAAGGATCAGCATGTCGCCCTCCCCATCAGCAGGACAGCTATTCCCAGGGCTGGGACGCTGTGTGTGGGGCTGAGCCCGGGCACAGGCAGAGATGGGAGAGGGATCTGTGAGAAAACCCTGTCTCTGGGAGCCCCTTACCTTGCCGTGCATCAGCAGTCGGATGGTGAGGGTGACGTTCAGGCCGCCTTCGGAGACCTTGGACTCCATTTCCTACCGGGGGACGGGAGACGTGCGACAGCTGGGAGAGCAGCCCCGGCACAGAGACAGCACCACAGCCCTATCACCTGGGCACAGAGAGGGGAAAGGGGTGCTCTTAAAACAGGGGGTTCCTCAGTGTGGGAACAGACCCTGCAGAGCAGCAAGGCATGGGAGCAAAGGCTCCAGCATCCAAGGAGGCACAGTCAAAAGGCAGCTGCGTGAAGGACTGGGGCATCAGATAAGCATCTGGTCAAAGACCAGTGGCTGAACTGGGATTTTAAAAGGCCCATGGCACCTATCTGGCAAACCAAAATTCAGCATTTCCAGCACGAATGGGCATTCAGAAAAACAGGAGACAGGTTTTTAGGTAACCAGAAATTATCTATCTGACCGCAGGAGCACAGAATGGGAAGGATGGAATTGGCATCCTGATTGCCATACATCCTCACCTATGAGCTCCCCAGCATTGTCATGTCACTTCCAGCTGTTCATATCTAATGAAACTGAGTTCCTTTCCCTTCCCATTCTCTCTCTTTCCTTCTCTGCCTTCTAGAGGGGCCACTGATGTTTTGAGGACAAGGGGAAAAAAATCACAGAATGGCAACAAATCCTTCCTTTTTCGTTCCTGATGCCTCCTTGGGAGCATCTCTTGCAGTACATATGAAATACCCCTGCAGCCCATTGCATGGGGAGAGCAGTCCTGTCCCAGAGGGAGGTGCCACCACTCTTCTACGTGCAATGCTGAGAGATACGGAGCAATTCTCCCTCGTTATTTAATCCCTCAGTCTGTATCAGATGGGAGATTTTTCATCCTGCTTACAAGCATCTGTCATTTCCCTTTGCTCAGACAGGGACTTACGTGACCAAAACCATCAGAGATAAACCAGTCCTCAAGTATTGCTTTAATGCAAGTTGGGAAGAATAAACAGCAGCAACAACAAACAAACCATGGCTGGGAGATGGGTTTGATGTAAAACCTCTTCCTAGAGGTTATTACGAAACCAAAAATGGATAAAACCACGTGGTTTGCAGGGAGATGGCATTCCCTAAAGCTAAAGGACACCAGCTCACTGGGAATGAGGTTGCTTATGACCTACGTGCAAACACGGGTCTTGAGGCTGCTGGATGTTACAAATGAAAAAAAGGATGAAATCCTGACAAGAAGGATAAGAAATTAAATATGTTGAACAATGGAACAGTTTCACTGGGACAGGATGCCCAGAGATGTTGTGGATTCCCCATCCCTGGAAATGTTCAAGGCCAGGTTGGACAGGGCTTGGAGCAACCTGGGATAGTGGAAGGTGCCCCTTCCTATGGCAGGGTATGGAACTAAATGAGCTTAAAGGTCCCTTCATCCCAAAACACTCCATTGTTCTGTGATTCTATGTCAAGCCAAAAGGTACTGTTAAGTGTGAGGAGGAGGAGAATATTTCTGAGGAAGATATTGGAAACCAAAATAGTGCGAATGGGTCAAGAAACTGTAACACAACAGGCAAGAACAGGAATTTTCAAGACTGAGACCATTGTAAGGTAAACAATAAAGGAAAATGAGAAACTGGCTGTAATGGTTAACTCCAGGCTCCCCTGCATGGGAGCCAATGCCAGAAAAATAAGCTGATCTGTGGAGGTCAGTATTTCTAGTGCTCCTCCTGTGCCAGGAGACAAACTGCTGCACAAAAGAGATTACAGAATCCCAGAATGGTTTGGGTTGGAAGAGACCTTAAAGCTCATCCAATTCCACCACCCTGCCATGGGCAGGGACACCTTCCATATCCCAGGTTGCTCCAAGTCCAACCTGGCCTTGGACGCTTCCAGGGATGGGGCAGCCACAGCTTCTCTGGGCAACCTGTGCCAGGGACTCACCACACTCATAGGGAAGAATTTCTCCCTAAAATCTCAACTAATCCTCCCCTCTTTCAGTTTAAAGCTGTTCTGCCTCGTCCTTTTACAGGGAGGATGTCTGCCATCCCTGGCTCCACATCCCTCGCAGGAGGAATCCTGCATCAGGCCGTTATGTAAATGCTTCCAATTGATTGAAAAAGTGGGTCATGTGTTAGCCAAATGCTCCTGGCTTTAAGATTTATCAGCATTATTAAATTAAACATGCTTCATGCTCCAGTGAGCGGGAAAGCTACATTGGCCTTTTCTTAATCATACTAGTGAAAGGTAAGTGTTTTATAGAGGGGTTCATGAGCTCAATGGAAATGATGGGAACAATAGAGCCGAAGCATTTACTCTGGGTGCCTGTCTCCCTCCACAATCCTCATTCTTCATGGACAAAGGGCTGGGAAAAATTATCCCCCCCAAAACGCCATTTTGAGCATTTCAGAGCATTGTCTGCCTGGAGAGAGACCCATCTCAGACCCTTCCTCTTCACTGTTGTGTTCTGCCTGGCTCACAGCAGCTTTGAAATGGCTCCTTTGTCCACCCACTTGAAAGCCCTAAGGACACCATTAGCACCAACCCAATGGACAGAGTAGATCCAGAGCCCAACTCCAACCCAGTGTGAAGCAGGTGCAGCCCTACAGAGGCCAAAGACGCGGAATTAGGAGACAGAAGCACCAAGTTTGGCCCCAACAGGGAAGTTGCACAGCGAGCTAAGCCAGGCTCTGCCAAGAAGCCTGGGCAAGCGCAGGTGGGAAACTGGAGCATCCCCCTTCCATGCATGGAGAGCAGCCAGAAGACTGCACCTTAGTGAGGGGAGCTCTGCAGAGTGGGCAGATCTGCCCCTAATCAGCTGGACAACACCCTTCCAAAGGATGATCCCATTCCACAGAAAATAGGTCTTTTAATTGCAGCTGCCTTTGCCCAAGTGCTTGGAGGAGATGTTGTCAGTTCTCAGAGCAATCTGGTTATTCCTTGGCTTTGAGGTTAGATATAGTAAATCCTGGGAAATTTCCTTAATCTATCAGGAATTCTCTAAGTCTGAAAAAGCAGCTCAGGTACCATTGACCAAGGAGAGGCAGGAAAATGGAAACCTGGAACAGCAGGAAGACTCCTCTTCCCCACATGCAAACATAGACACTCAAATTTTTCTCTTTTCTCATTTTTTAGAGGCTGGAGTAATTGCTTAAGCTGGCACTCTTGTGTTATGCTTGCTCATCCCTCACAAATATTGGCACTTCCCTAAACCTTGAGCAAAACCTTCTAATTAGAGGAAATCTGAATGCTGTGTGTTAAATTAATTTAACAACATGATCATTTCCCAGACAAGAGATGGCACATGAAGCAGAACGGGAGGAGGGAAATGGAGCTTTGTTCTCCAGCATACTTTCCATACAGGAGCTGGAAAAGCAGATGTTGGAATCCTCAGAATCATACCCCTGATGTCATATTGGGGATGCTATCCCTGACAGCAGGGGGCCCAGGGAGCCCACATCCCTGGCTCTGTGCTTGCTGAAGCCAGTCCTCAGCCTCCTCCTCTTCCTTCCCCCATGCATTCCTAGAGCTGCCTGGGTGCATGACCCATGTGTGAGAGAATCTTTGCTTCATGCAGGTATTTGTTAGGGGGAATTGAAATTTTTTGTTCAACTTGTCCGAAAAGAGAGAGGACAGATCACTGCAAAGATGTCCCACCAAAATAATCCATCTTCTCCGTGAAAGGTTTGGATGGAAAGTTCACAGGCATTGCCAAGCAAACTGAAAGGAGAAAGTCTCCATCACCCCCCTCACCCATCACATGGCCTCCAGAAAATCATACTTTCTTGGCAGGTGTATCATAGAATCACAGGATTTTTTGGGCCGGACAAAAAACCTGAAAGCTCATCTCGTTCTAATCCCCTGCCAAGGGCAGGGACACCTTCCACTAGAACAGGTTGCTCCAAGCTCCATCCAACCTGGCCTTGAACAATTCCAGGGATGGAGCAGCCACAACTTTTCTTGGCCAGTGTAGGCTCATCAACACCTTGGAACCCTGTTGACCAAGAGCCCTTTGGTGACCCTTTGCAGGTAAAGAGCAGGGTGGCCACAGCACTGGTCAGTACAGGGATGCTGTTCCACCTGTCCAGATGACAACTCCCAACACCCCACGCCAGAGCATCTCCTTGCTCAGTGGCAGTGCTGACCTAGAAAATGTCCAACACACTTCCCAGGCTCTTTGGTGTTCCAGGAGCCCCATTAGCAGCAGTCAAAGACAACCACAAACCCTCAGCATCCTCCAGCACACTGCAATACAGGACAGCCCAGATTTCTAGCGGAGGTGGCAGAATTTATTTTGGGGAAATAACATCCACCACTCAAGAGAACATTTCCCTCTGTGAGCAAGACAATGTTTAAAACGCCTCTGACCTCTCCATATTGCCCTCACAAAACCCAGTTCAGAGTTTTCTGACCCTTGGAAAATGAAAGACGTATTTAATGCAGAGAAAAGCAGGAGAAGCCAAGAAAGATGGCTTTTTTCTGACATTTTAGGCTTTCCAGCTTGCTTTTTGGAGGAGTGCTGCCTGTCCACCTGCGTAAGCAGGAGCTTTCTCCGCACTCATCTCCCGCTGACTTGATCCCACCATTAAGACCTAATCCAGTGGTTTTCAGCGCTGTGTTTTAGTGGCTGGGAAGCACAGCAAGGCGGCCAGCTCAGGATTATGACGACAATGCAGTCTGGCCAGGTCAGGACGGGGGTGGAAGGAGGAAAAAACATGCAGAAAACCAAAGTCAAGCATTCCCTTAAACTAAATGGAAACACATCAGCCTTCGGCTGTCGGAAGATGAAGCTGTGTGAGGGCACTAGCATCATCTACATGAGTGACACCAAATGCCTTTTTGGAATAAAGCCACAATTCCAGCTGCTGCTGTTTTCCACAACTGTAGCCATTTCAGTTGACCTTTCCTCCTTTTTACTCTCCAGCTTCAGTGGAAACATATTAGGTGTCTCTAACCAAAAAAGATAAAAAGATGCCCCATGCTCTCTGGGTACATCATCCAGCAGGATATTTCTGTCTCTCACCTGCCCATGGTCTTTCCAAACATCACAGGAGACAAATGTCCCTGCTCTGGCCCTCACAGCAGGCATCTCTAGAGGCTGCTTTCTCAGTCCTGCTCCCATTTCTCTGCTCTTTTCCAGGTGAGATCACAGAGTCACAGAATCACTTAGGTTGGAAAAGACCTTTAAGGTCACCGAGTCCAACCATTCCCACAGCACAGTCAACTCCACCACTAAACCACGTCCCCAAGTGCCACATCTACGTGTTTTTTTGAACACTTCCAGGGATGGTGACTTCACCACTGCCCTAGGCAGCCTGTGCCAGTGCCTGACCACCCTTTTCATGAATAAATTTTTCCTTATATCTAATCTAACCCCGCCCCCCCTTGGTGCAACCTTAGGCCATTTCGTCCTGTTCTGAACGTCTCCACTTAATTCAGTGATGCAGAGCTCCAGCACTGTCACACTGCAGTGGTCTCAGCCACATCCCAGCCAAACACTCTCAGACCAACCCAAAGCTGTGCTAAGCCTGCCCTCCCCTCCAGGAAATTCCCAGCTGCTTTCCTGGTTTTCTCCTTCATCTGGTGCACCCCACAAGCTGGTCTCAGGCAAGCCCAGTCCGAGGAGAACCACTCGTTATTTGTAATGGCAGTGCCATTATCACCATCTTCTGTGTGAAGGTCAATGGATAAAGCTGCAACTTTTCACTACCAACCTCCCCACAATGATGGTCTGGAACATCCTTTCACCCCTTGCGACAGGACAGCAGAATGACAGCACCTACCTCTGTGCCCCGATACATCTGTGAGGGACAAATCCTTGAGGTTTATGTTAATTATCAGGTTTAGGGGAAAGGTGTGTACCTGAGAGATATATCTACAGACATCTATAGGATGCAGAATTCCCATTCCCTCACTTGCACCACTGTCATGTTGTAAGCAGAGGTTGGACACAGACAGTGAGAGAAATGTGATGTAGTAGCAGTAGGCTATTAGATGCCCTCATGAAAGCCAGAAATCCCTTTTTTGGGCTGGTTTCAGGGATTTCTGATTGCAGGACCCTGAGAAAAATCAATGGCTTGAACCTGTTAAACCACTGCCTCAACAAGGTTATTCCAAACCTGCTCACAAGAATAATGGTTCCTGACTGAATTTGTTTAAGTAAAGCTGATTTTGGAAGGCTGGAGTGAGCGAGGAGCCACTTCCAAATCATCCTGTTAGTTACTTTTGGAACAATTTTCCAATAAAAATAGTATTTTCAGTGAATGTCAAACTGCGTAAGTGCATCAGAAACTTCCCTCTATGAGGTGATGCTCTTTGCAGCTGGGTCCATGGCGACTCAGTGACCAAGAGCATCCTCAGATGTCTGTAAGCCTTTAGGAAGATGCTGAGTGCCAAGAAAATAACATTTCCTGTGATAAGGAACAACACTCTTTGTCTTTGCCAGCGGATTAATAGATAAAATAATATAATATTAATATATATATAATGGATAGATAAAAATAATCCACCACAGTTTCTTCCTGAAACACTAGCCGTCCCTCCTTGCCCAAGTCATTATTTTGGAGAGGCTGGGAGTGAGGCCATCCATCGGAGCTGCTGATGATCCAGTGAGGACCAAGGATTGGCTTGGTCTTCACCCATCTCAGGTGCCCTGGTCACCTCAGGAAGGCAGAGCCAGCAGCACTGCCTTGCACTCCAGCCTGGACCTGCTGCAGGGCTCAGCTCTGCAGAGTGGGGCGGGTTCTGCTGCAGCATCCGAGCGATGGGAAGAAATCCCAAACCTGAAACGTCATCGCCTTGCACTGCAGAGACTGGGATGACGACTGCTTCATTGCCTCACTCCCTGCCTGCATCCCTGAATGTGCAGTGGGACACGGGAAGCACCACAAGCAGTGCCGCAGAGGGCGGCCCTTCTGGAGAACAGAGAAGCTGCGCGATGTAAAGGGAGCTGGGGTGGATGAAACCATTTGAAAATGGCTGGGAAACGCTCTAAAACCCGCCTCAAAAATGGTCAGGGACATTCCTGTTAAACTTCCAGGTGACAAGCCAGGTGGGGGAAGCTCTTGAAGAGCAGAACAAAAAGCCAAAACAAGCTTGGCAATATGAAGAAAATAACATTGAGTTCTGAAAGGCAAAGTAGTGATCTTAACTGTGTGCAATTAAGTGCACAGAAATAGAGGAAATAGAGGAAAATCCACCTGAAAGTGACTGTGAGTAACAAACTGACTTGCAGAAGAAAACCAAGAATGATGAAATGAGTCTTCTCAGGAGATCCAGCCATCAGAAAGCAACCCCCACATCCTTGGGATCAGCAAATACACCCCCACAAGGAAGGCGTGGAGGACCCAAGGCTCTGCATGACAGAGGAATGGTAGGAGACAGGCTCTTGAGCAAGGGGCTTAAGCTGCACTGGAGAAAATCCAGGAAAACAACAAAGAGCCATGCTTGGCACATCCTGCCAGATATCCTTGTTTAAATCTTTCAAACATTCATGTATTTGCAAATAAAGGTCATCTCTGTTGTTCAACCACACTTACAACCTTGACACTGAGCCACGCTCAGGGTTGGTTGTGCTTTAGGGAGGCACCCAATTTAGGCTTTTTTTCCCCCAGCTGAAGGCCAAGGAATGGGTGCCAGGAGATGCCACTTTGCAGTGGGAGATGCCTTGAGAGATGCCCCAGGGATGCTCTTCCAGGGTTACGCATCAGCTCCAAAGGACGCATGTCTTGCCTAAAAAATGCCAACACAGCTGGAAACACACCCCAAGGGGTAAGAAAGTCACATATCCATCCTCTTAGTGCCAGCTTTAAAAGTCATTTTTCAAGGGAACCCAAAAGACTCCCCAAAAAGGATGCTCATGACCACAGATCCAGGCTGGATGCACATAAAGGATCAACCACAGAGAGATGTGTGGACCTCCTGGAACAAGTAGCTTGTCCTCTAGCAGTCTGGAAATGAGAGGCATAGCACTGCAAAAAGCTCCAGGCACATTTTCAGTATCCTTGTAACTGGGTGGGGTGCTGACTGGAGAGCAATTTCCAAGACCTCCTGAAAGCTGAAAGCAGCCCTGTATCCTCCAAAACAGGTGAGGATGCAACCAGGAGCATCTTTCCACAATGCACAGCAGCAGTCATCCTGTAGCCCCCCCTCCATCCATGATCTGCCTCATTCCCCTCCTCCTTCAGAGCCTGCTGGCTGCCCTGGTTTTAATCCCGCAGGCAGCATCATCCCAATAATTTCCCTCCATTTTCAATCTACTTCCCTCCATTTTCAATCTACTGATCTCGGGGCAGTCCACAAATCCCTTCATCCTGAGAGCAAAGCAATCTACTGCTTCATCTCATCCCATCTCCATTTCTCTAATCCCTGGAAACAGGGACAAGGCTTGGAGCACATGGGCTGCCCTGAAGGGGTCTGCCCAGGTGCTGATGGATAGAGAGATGGGAGGCTGTGGCTGCTCTCATGAATGCCACCCAACTTCTCAAAGCACCTGGGGCAGGTCCTAGCATGATCCAGGAACGGGGAAACGGGTCTTCCCATTTCCCCTCCGGCTGCCATTCTGGGGACATAAGGGACAGACTGGGTACAACACTATCCTGCCAGTCCTCTCCACGGAAAATGTGTGGTGATTAAATGAGGCAATGGGGGAGCCACAACCAACCTAGTGCCACCAATCCCAGTTGGATCCAGTACTCTGCTCGTGCTGTTTCTCCACAAGCCCAAACCCATGACCACAGATGCTCTTTGGGAATGGGAGACTGATGGGAGACATGGAAAGGCCTCTCCCTGCACTGGAGAAACACACCCAGCATCCCGAGTGGATCAGTCCGAGGCAGATTAACGCCATCCTTCCTTTTTCAACCATCCATTGGCACACGGGGCTGGAGGAGGCGGGGGGGGGTGATCCCACACCAACAGCCACCACAAGGCCGTGTCCTGCCTGACATTGTCCCCGGCCAAAAGCACCAGGAGGAAGGGGGATGCAGGGGTGGCATGTGACAAAGCCGTCTGGTGGCCGTGCCGGCGGTGGAGCCGGGCTGCGCGGTCCCCATCCCGCGCTCCGCGGTGGTGGCTCTCCCCAGATTCGGCTTGCGAGGAGGAGGACGGGGGCCCTCGGCATCCGGGGGTGGATCGCTGCCGCGCTGCGCTCAGACCCTGACAGCAGGCTCCAAAACTGTCACTCCCGATCTGTTTTCACTTCAGCTAAACCTCAGCCCCGATTAAAATCAAGGAGAGCCGCCTTCTCCTCTCCCCTTCTCCCTGTGGTAGGTCCTCTGTAACCTCGGGTCTCAACACTGAACCGAACCCCAGCGAGGGAATGGGTGAACTGGCTCCGCTGGGAATTGGGGATGCTGGAGAAGGGGTTACGACTGCCCCTGTCCCCAAACCTGGCCCTGGCAGCGAGGGCACCATCACAATGGTTTTATCCCTGCAGAAATGTGGGTCTCACCAGAATCCATGGGGGATGTGCCACCAATATCACCTCCCTGCCCAAGGATGGTACCCAGGCAGCTCTGGTACTGCATCCATGGGGTGAGTGGAGGGAGTTTGGTGCCAGTAGGGTGCACCTACTGCCTAATGGCAGCTCATTTAGCAAAACTCAAATTGAATAATGAAATTGAACAAGATACGTGTGTGTGTGTGTGTGTGTGTGTGTGTGTGTGTGTGTGTGTGTGTGTGTGTGTGTGTGTGTGTGTGTGTGTGTGTGTGTGTGTGTGTGTGTGTGCGCGCGCGGGCGCGTGATCACAGCAGCAGGATGGATTTGTTCAGTGGGAAGCTGGAAAAAAGCTCAATGCCTTTGAGCATCGAGGGGACGGAAACAGCCCTCACTGACTGGGGAAGCCTTTAAATTCACTTTCCAAAAGGCAGCTGCAGAGAACTGGCAGACTTATGTCCCTCCCGCTACAGGTCTGAGGGGCTTGATGGCAGAGGTGCCACCCTGCAGGTTTAGAAACCACCCTCTGCTTCTCCAAAGGCAGACACAGACTGGAGCCAGGGCTCCAAGTGCTCTGCTGCCAGTGGGATCAAGCTCATCCCAGTGTGCCAGGCATGTGCCTCCCCTGCCACAGGGAGCCACGCCGCCGGCAAGGTGCCCTCTCCATTGCTCCACAACAAACACCCATTTTCCAAGAGGGTGTCTGGAAAAAAAAAAAAAAAAATCATCCCCTGAGAAAAGCAACTCTGGGAGCCACCAAAACAGGGAGGGAAGCAGCACCGTCGGCTGCTCCTCAGCAGAGCATCCCACAAGGTTGGGGGTGGGCATCTCCCTGTGCCTGTGCCCCAGTCCCCTCCACTGCTGGCCACCACCAAGGGGGCTTGGTCGGCCCACCACCAATCCCAACAACATTCCCCTTTCCTCACCCTACGTGCTAAATTCCTGCTGCTTCTCTGTGGCATTTTGAAGGCATTAAAACAATGTTGAAAGCACTTAAAGAGGGATTTTTTCCCTCCGGCTTGACCAGCAGCCTTTTTTCTTCACCCGAAAATGATCATTTTTCTTCAAATAAATGTCCTCTTAATTTAGCAAGATTAAAAGAACATTTTTTGCAGTTATGTCCCAAGAAAAAAAATTTACCGTTGTAGCTGAGAACATTAAAAATGTTTATATAAATGAATCCATAAAAAGGGGGGAAGTCTGAGATTAAGAGCTTTGGAAATATTACTGAATTATTACTGAATTATTCTGGAATTCCTTATTAAGGGCAAAACCCCAGCTATTAGGAAGAAATGCCTTTTCTTTTTAATTCAGGGTTGGGTTTCTGTATCAAAATGCAGCCCAGCATCTGTCCTTGCATCTGTCAAAACAAAGGTCAATCATTTTATGGAAACTTAAACACACTGTCCTTGATCCACTGTTTCTTGTTTATTTTAAGCTGGACGTGACTTCCAACTAATAAAATCAGATTTTCTAAGATGGTTCACATTGAAATTACATTATCCCCGAAAGCTTAGGTTATGAGAAAAATATATCCAAGAATATTTCCCCTTTATAATAAGGAGATGATACTTCAGAATTGATTTCAACACCTTTTAAGTCGTCTATAACCTTTCACTTTTCTACTTATAAAGTGATGATGTAACCAAAGAAAATGCCACAAAAATGTGATGGTATCAGGAATTTAGACACGCTGAGGAAAATGGGTATCTGAGGGCAAACAGAAAACAAAGCAAGCATCATAATAAAAGGTACCCCTTTTTATAAATCAAATTTCCTCAGCACAAGGGAAAAAAAAGAATGGAAATAGGAGGAGATTAAAAAATAAAAATATTTTAAAAAATTAAAAATTAATGGAAGTGGAATGGAATTAAAAATAAAAATATTAAAAATATGGAAATAGAATGGAATTAAGAAATAAAACTACTTACAAATAAAAAAAATAATGGAAATGTAAGCAGAAGGTTGAGGGTTTTTGTTACGTTGCTAGACTAAGATGTAGTTAACTTCTCTGTTATTTTAGTATCCATTTCTTGAAGGCAGTTCCATTTGTGCCATTCCCACCCAAGCGCATACACAAATGACACTCTCCAAAGCCTGAGCTGTAAATCACAGAATTTAGGAATAGCTGGAGATTCTGGTTAAAGCAGAGATGGACACTTCCCGACCCAGGGAGACAATCTTTGGCATTGGCTGCCTGACACGGGCAAAATGGAATTTTAAAATGGAATAAAGCACATACCACGAGAACAACAATTTTGCAAAACAAATTTGCAACACTATTTGTCAAAATTATTCGGCAAAAAAAATATTTGGCAAGTAAACTTTGAAAAAAAGATTCGGCAAAATAACTTTCCAACCATATTTTGCAAATATCTCTCCGACAGACTCAGGGAGCAGCCGTTAACTTAAGGGAACCCCGTTACTCCAGCACCAATGTCTCCCATAATCCCGCCTCCCTCCACCACAGACTTAAATGCCCTCTACAAAAGATTCACTTAAAACTGCTCTTAAGCATTCCCAGCTTTTCCGACCCACACCAGAGCCCTGGACCCAACTCATTCCATGATTCTTCCCTGATTTCCACCAGCAGGAAAAGTTGCCGGCGGCGGGTGGTCTTCCACCAAGACAATCTTTTAAATCTCCTTACCTTCTCCAAAGAGCTGCTTTCGTGCCGATTTGGCGGGAGGGGGGTCCAGACAGATGGCCAGTCTTTTCACGTTTGGAAAGGATGAAAAATGCTACAGGGGGAAAAAAAATCCCAGTGATTTTTTTTTTTATTCCGCTGTTCGGCGCAGAAGGGCTCCCAACCTCATTGGCCCTGGGAGATCCACCACGTGGCATGGGATGAAGAGCACGTGACCTATTTTCTCCCAAATCCCTGGGTTTGCTGGAAAGGAGGATGCACCCACTGCTGATGTTCTTGTCATTTCATGGGCTTTGATTTATTTATTTATTTTTATTATTTTTTTAAAGGCCACTGAGCAAATCTGGATGCCTCGAGGCGATGAGGGTGAACCAGCCAACGCTTCCAACATGAAGGAGAAAGGAGCTCAGCACGAGATGAGCATTTGTGAGCTGCCTGTATGCAGGGGGAAATTTGGGCACACTTTATAGGGTGCCTGCCCACCCACTTCAGGGATGGAGCCTCCAGGAGGGAGAGGAGGGCTCTGCTAAACCCTTCATCTTAAGAGGCAGCAGCACAGTGGGAAGGACCAGGCTGAAGCCCTGCCTGTACATCCCAGAGTTCAGCTGGCTCCCTGGAGGAAAGGGATGCGTTACAACGGCTCCATCACCCAAATCAGATGATTTTGTGCCCCAACATTGCTCCTGACCTCTCCTCAGCTGTTCCCATACTCTGCTGCCCTCCTGGCCGATGCACCAACCAACTGCTCCAAGAGATGACGGATCTGCTGCTTGAGAGGCAGTAGGGCTGCTGAAACAGCTTTCTGGGAAGCAGGACCAAGAGCAGTGGAGGGAGTGCGGCATATTCTGGGTGGGCATCTCCTGCTCCCACTGCCCCACAGCCATGCCAGGCTCAAAGGACATTTCAATATGTCCCTCCATAGACACACCCAAAGCCCAAAACACAGCACAATTCTGAAGATGTTCTGCCCCCAAAAAGGTCCCTGAGACCCTGTGGAGTAGGGAAAGACAAGCCACAGCTCCCAGCACCTGATTTTGATTGGTCTTTCTGTGTCTCAGCTCTGAGCCACCACACCCCAGCTTTGCCACGGTCCACAAGCCAAGCATCTCCTGTCCTTCATTCAGTGATCAGGGCAGGTACCAGCCCATCTGTGTCCAGACTTTCAGTCTGGGGAAAGGAAAAGGAATTTTTGGAGCCCCGGATATCCTTGTGCTTTATTTCATCAAAGCTCAAGCCCACAGGTCATGGCAGTCAGAAGCTGCATTTTTCTGGCAACCCAAGTCTCCACCTGGCTGTGCCAACCCCTGGCTGTGCCAACCCCTGGCTGTGCCATCTTGCCCTGCTTGTTCATCTCCCCTGCCAGTGGAAAGCTCCAACCAAATTTACCTCTGGCATCTGCCCTTGGATGTCAGTGATGTCACTTCTGACGAGCAGCTGTCCGCAACCACCCCATCACCCAAGGGACTGAGCCCTCCTTTATCCGGGCTTAACACCTAAGGCTCCTTGGAGACCCATCTAAGTTTGGGCTTCAATGAAACAGCCACGCCACCTCCATTCCTCAACCTCCACCATGTCCCAACTGCTAGTTCTTCCTTGTGAATGCTCACCCTCCACGGGATGGGAGGCACCAGGAGCACAGCCCCTAATTCCAGGTCCTTCCCAAGGCCAGACCACCTCACCGTGCTGTTCCCAAAACCGCAAGTGCAGCCATAAAATGCCCCAAACAATGTAGAGAATTGTAGAGTTACACCCAAATCCTCTGGCTCGGCGGGTCACGCTTTTAATTTGCACTTAACACTTTTAAATGGTTTGCATTTAATTCCAAGAAATATACATTGAGGGAGAAACTTTCCATACTCAAACACAAACTACAGACACAGCCCAAAGCACTCAGCTCGCTGCTTCCACCTCCCGCATTTTCTGATGTCCAAGGCACAAAGGGAGAGAAGAAACCTGAGCAACCTGGTCTAGTGGAAGGTGCCCCTGCCCACAGCAGGCAGTTGGAACCAGATGGATCTGTAAGATCCAGTCCAACCCAAAACACTCCATGATTCTGTGACTCTATGAAGCCTCCCCACCTTCCAGCCCCCTCCTCCTTCCCCAGTGATGGATGGCCAGCTAAAGCTGGCTCCCCAGTAATCTTCCCAATAATTATATAATAGAGAGGCAGGAGGATAAATCATTTCAGGCCATTGTGCCGATAGAAAGCAAGCTGGATTAAAAGATCAGAACAAGCAATACTTAGATTAAAATGGTTTGTTATTTTCAGCTCCAGGGAAAAAAAATCTGTGGCTAAAGCATGGAAGACGCAAACCTCAAACCTCCCCCAGACTTCAAGCTTTTTACATATTAGCCAAGGCAAGTTCTAAGTTTCCAACATAAAATCAGGCTTTGCTCGCCAACAGGTCAAAAAAATACACTTTGCTAGTTTATATGGCATTTTAGCTAAAGATTAAGAGTGGCACAGAGGTGCTTCAAGTTATATTTTGCCCACGTTAAGATGTCAGACACCTTAAACCAGGATAATCAGTGCACGGCTCGGCAGGTAACGGCACTGTCTATGAAAAATGTGACTCCTGGCACTATGGGCACCAACAGCTTTGCCTTGTCCTGTGCTTCCCTGCACCCCTGAGCTGATGGCAGGCAGATGCCAGGCTTACCGGCAGCGGAGAGGCGGCAGAGGCAGCTGGGAGAAGCCCATCAGACAGTGGGACAGTTCTCTGCAAGGACCTATATGTTGTCCCCCTGGCCCCCAGCAAGGTCGGCGGCCTGGGGTGCCACGCTCTGACTGATGGCTTTGGAAAGGCGTGAAGGGGAGGCAGGAAAAACAGGGTGAGAGATGGAGCTGGCGCTGGGGGCCGAGCTCTCCGCAGGGCATGCGGCTCATCAGCCACATCCCAGATCAATGAGTGAGCTCTGCTCGTTCACCTTCAAGTTCAGATTAAGCAGAAGGGTCAAACTGGGAAATGGTTTGCCACCGGTGGGCACATCCCCCTCACCACGCTGCAGCCTCATGTCACGGCCTTTTCCCTTGCTGGAATGGACAATTCCCACCCCAGCACCTTGCTAAACCC
The DNA here is from genome assembly GCA_013399895.1 of Serilophus lunatus. Taxonomy (NCBI): domain Eukaryota; kingdom Metazoa; phylum Chordata; class Aves; order Passeriformes; family Eurylaimidae; genus Serilophus; species Serilophus lunatus. The sequence continues at coordinate 122,690 of VXBA01000216.1, forward strand.
ACAGCATCGCTAGCTTCCAGTATCCACAGTGGCTGTTCATCCCATCGCCTGGATTGGAGATGGAGCAGCAGCAATTTTCCAGTGTAAAGTGGTCTCCAAAACCAGTACTAGAATACCCTAAGTCAGAAGGGATCCACAAGGATCGAGTCCAGCTCCTGGCCCTGCACAGGACAATTCCAAGGATCCCACAATGTGCTCTTTTCCAGGTGTCCCTCTCACCTGGAATTTTACTATAGTCATGGTACCACACACACAGGATCACCCTTGAGTTCCAAGGATGAAATCCCATGGGGCAAGAGGTCCAAGGCACAGCCTTGAGGAGGGCCTGGACAGTCAGGCACCAGGCTACTCTCCTACCTGTGGATGTGGAAGAGGGATCAGGACACAGGCCTGGAAGAAGGGATGAGATGTTGGACAGGGAGCATTTGAAGGCAGAAAAATTATGTCAGAGGCCTTTCTGGAGGGAGGTGGGACCTGTGGGATGTCATGGTGTTCACCCAAATAATGCTTTAATAACCACTTACTGCAAAGAAGTGGCTTCACTAAAGTCAGAGAATAAAATGAACTTACTGGACACTTTGGGGACTTGATCCCAGACTGGACACTCAGCTGCCCCAGCAAAGAAACGTCTCAGTTGTCCTGGTGTTGGTGATGGGGGATCCCTTCCCCAGGACTTGCTGTGCTCAGGAAGATGTCAGCAAGCATCTGGCAGGGGCCTCCAGGGATGCATTCCTAAGTGCATCCTGCCTTCAGCTCATGGCCTCCACCTCAAAAATCCCTCTACAGTAGGATGTCTTTGTAAGGGGTTGCCCATAGCAAGCCAGAGCTCCAGATGGCATAGACCACAGACCAGACATAACCAGTACCCACCACATCATCATCATCATGGATAAACCTCTTGAACAGTATTTTTTTGGCAAGTTCTATCCTTGCTGCCCCGTACTGGGTCACCTGCAGCTCCTCTGGGAAACCTCTATCGCCTTATCCAAAACACACTGTCCTGCTGCAGGTGTAGGGTGCTGCTCTGGCCAGTCTCTCCCAGGGTTTTATGTGCAGAGAACAGGGATAAGTGACACTTTTAAAAGGAAGGGCAGAAGAGAGAGGTGGATTTGTCTGTCACTACAGCATTTCTGCTTTATGGAGCTGTCTTCTCCCTGGGAGATGCATGTCCTCCTCTTCACTAATGGAAAATGTTGCCCCGCCATCCATTCGTGCTAGTCAATGCCTGGGACAACACGATGGCCCCAGGCCAACATGGATCTATTTTAGTCACAAAAGCAGAGAGGCTGATGAAAATCACCCTGTCTATGCACTTCCCAGCTTAGCTCTTTAGCTGGTTTTAATGGAATGACCAATGTGGCGGAAAGCAGGCAGCGAGGGCAGAGATGGCAGGATGGGAGACCTGTACAGATGTACAAGAGAGGCATTCTCCTATTTTATATCCTAAGAGAGCTGCAAAGATCCTTCCAGGATTTGCCCAGAGAAGCTGTGGCTGCCCCATCCCTGGAAGCATCCAAGGCCAGGTTGGACAGGGCTTGGACCAACCAAGTCTAGTGGAAGGTGTCCCTGGCAGGTAAGTGGAATTAGATCGCCTTTAAGGTCCCTTACAGCCTGAAATGTTTTGGGATTCTATGATTTGGAAAGGGACTGAGCTGACTTTACCTTACTCTGCAGGATGGCCTCGAGCTCCAGAGTGATTCCTCAGAGGGTCTGGCTGCAGCAGAAAAGGGCATGCTGAGTGTGGGGAGGAACCCAGCAGTCCACGGCACAGGCCTGCAGACCAGGACACGGCAGAGGTTAGCACAGCACAGAGGCAGGACACACAACAACTGCTTAATGTGAATTTCAGAGAGAAATAAAACAGAGATTAGGGTGGGGGTGCACGTAAAATGATCATGAGCATCATCTCCGGGTTGTGTTTGGAGTAGGAAAGCCCCACCTGTATTTTTCTCTACATTCCAAACAGGTTTGGGCAGATCCTCAGCATTAAATCAATCAAGGGAAATCATCCAAAGCACTGTGCTGGAGGAGGGGATCCCTGAGAGCCCCCAGGTGACCACAGCTCAGTGGTCCAGCTGCAGAAGGGGAGCACAAGCCAGGGGTCTGCTTCATCCAGAAATCCAACCGTGATGGAAATAATCCAGCACGTTTCAGTGCCATGGGTGCCAGGTTATTTTTATTGCTATATTTTTGCTGCTGCTCCCAATAAGTTAACTGGGGCATGCATGACCCGTCAATACAATCAATGGAGCAGCCTGAGCCGTTAATAAAACAAGTGCCAGAGGGCAGGAAAACCTCTTCACTGCCCAAAAATATTCCCTGGGCAGCAGGGTGTTTGAGTTGCAGACCCCGCTCCTTGCTTCAACTTGGTGCTGCTCTTGATGTGTCGGGGCAGCTTGTGTGTTAAACAGGGAAAACCTTTCTCTTCTCGGTGACTCAGCAACCTCTGTGCACTTCCCTGCTGTGGGAAGGAGACTGTCAGAGGGAGAGGAGCCCATGGGACCTCCTGAGGTCAGTCTTCAGTCCCACTTATGCTCACAGCAGAGTCAACACTAAGATCAACACAGGCTGCCCAGGGCTTTATCCCTTGGGGGGTGGAAGATCTCCAAGGATAGAGACTACACTGCTTCTTGCAGCAACCAGCTGTCCTCAGAATTCATGTTTTTCCCCTAAAATATCCCATAGGCCTCTTCATGTCCTCTCAGGTAGCAGCTGCATCCTTAGCTGGTGTCACCTGCAAGCAGGACACGTCCCAGGATGGATCCTGATGGACTTCTCTCCACTGAGCCTACACAAGCCAAATAAATTTTAAATCGTGCTGCCACAGTCCTGTAACATGCTTTCCCATGGACTATAGCCAAAAAAAATAATTTGGAAAGGATGGAAACCCCAAACTCACCGTTGGAGGAGCCGTAGAGACAGGTCAAGGATCCTGTGGGCTGGGGGGTCAGCAGTGGAGGTGGCAGGGAAGGACCTGGAAGACAGCACATCTCAGCACTCTGAGGTGCCCAGCCAGCCCCCAAGCCCAGAATCCACAGGAGCTTCCTCCCAGCACTGCTGCTGGGGCCAAGGGCAATGTGAGGAACAGGGAACCACATTGACAAATCAGCCCAGAACAGAGGAATCCTTGGTGATTGTTTCATGCCAATCAGTATAAACTGCTGGTGACTGATTCCACAATTGAGAAAAGGAAGAAAAAATCCTGACCATGGCACTAGCTTCATCAATATACCCATGAACCCTTAAGGGTATCAGGCAAGGATTCAGGATGCTGGAAGCACAAGGAGTTGCAAGGAAATCTCAATCCTTCTCCCCAGAGCCAGTGTGGTGCAGAGTAGCAACCCATAGGCCACAAATTCACAGAGGAAGAGACCTATATTGGTCTTCCAGGTCATAAGTTTGAGTTTATCCCAAGTCAAGGCTTAGCATCTAGGGAATGCATCATTAATGAATTTGTCAGTAGTTTTCTTAATCAAATATTGGCACATTTCCCAGCAGCTCTGCTCCTCATTATGTTACATCCCTTCAACCCTTCTGCTCACAAGCTGCAGGATGAGATCCCACCCATGACCCCGTGGTCCTGCACCAAGCCCCACGTGCACACTCATATGGTGCTCCCCGCGATTAAGCTGCAGGTCACATCCAGGGACATCCATACCCACAACTCCCAGAGGACTGGTACCATGCTGGGACAGCCTCACTTCCAGCACAGGTAAGAGTGAACCTCAAGTAGCCCAAAAGCAGCATCCAAGCAGAAGCCTCAGCACTGCAAGGCATATGTTGACCACAGCTGCTTTAAGCATCTTCTGACATTGCTGGTGGGGCTGTTTCCAGAAGATTCCTCTGGGCACAACCGTCCAGCAGATGCAGATGTGAACCTGTGACAACTGCCTGTGATCCCACATCACACAACAGCAGTTCCTTGCTCAGCAGTGACCAGTGCAAGACACTGAGGAATTGTCTTAAAAGGCATTATGAGATGGACAAGCAACACTTGGACTCCTCATGGACTATCACCCTCACCATCATCTCCAAATCCTCCCTCCAGCATGGCCAAAGCCTCTGCACCTCGAGTCTACTCTGACAGTATAAGTAAAAGAGTCAATTTTTTTTTCCTGGTTGTTCCCTCTAGTGAAGCATACCTTGGTGCTGGAAGAGGCACCAGCAAGCTTATCGCACTAAAAGCTTTCCATCTCCTGACTCACACTGGTGGAGAGCATGGGTCCATCCCTTCATGGCCAGCTCTCCTGCTAACTCTCATGGACTACACCTCATCAGGAAATTTGGTCAGCAAGGTCCACAAGATCACTCGGGATGCTGAGGAAGTAATTTCTGAAGACCAGAGTGTTCAGATCCCAGAAAAATCCCACCTATTGCTCACAGATAAAAGCACCCAGGGATGCATGGAATTTCAATGTACTGATGTGGCCAATCCCCCCATAATTAAGCTCTGTAGACTACAACATTTCACCACCCTTAACTCCTCCCAGTGAGGCACAGAGCAGCCCGGGCAGCCAAGACTCAGGGGCTCAGCAGTATCCAGAGTTTGACATTCCCTACCTGCACTGAAGACTCCAATACTTCATTCCATGAGGCTCAAAATTTAGTCTTAGATGGGAAAGGAGGACACACAGAGACATGGACAAACCTTCTCCAAAGAGGATTTGGCGCGGTAGCATCAACAGGATGCTGAGTTGAAAGAACTGTGTGTGGCTTCCTGCTTATGCCTGTCCTACCATCTCAAATACCAGCAGCTCTCCTGATATCTTCTACTCCATACTAGTCCCTCTTCCCAAAAATACCAAAGCCTGCTCCAACGCCCATCCTGCCTCTCCTTCAAACTCAGGAATTCAGCTCCGCCTCACCAGTGAGTTCTTGGCTGTTTGTGCCCATCGGGAACCTTCACTGAGAAGTTTGGGACCATGGGGCACCTCTGTGAGGTCCAAGCTCTGCAGAAACCATGGAGTGCTTGGACATGTCCTTTTGTTTTGCTGTGACTCCCCAGGGAAAATTCAAGGTCTTTGGGAAGACATGCTGTGCAGTGGTGAGGGATGGATGGGATAGGATAGAGATGGGAATGGCTGGGATGAGATGAGCTGAGATGGGATGGGATGAGGTGAGATGGGAATGGGATGGGTATGGCTGGGATGGCATGAAATGGAATGGGGATGGGACAAGATAGGATGGGAAGGGAATAACAATGGAATGGCATGGAGATGGGATGGGGATATTCTCCCACCATATCACCAAATCCTGAGCTGTAGTACACCCTACAAATGGGAACATCAGTGAGATGGCTCCCTCTGCATTGTGCCCCACATGCTGCCATGTTTTGCAGGGGACCCTGCACGCATCCACTCGGGAATGCAGCAGCCCTCGTATTGCTGGGATCTTCTTTGTTCTGCTGTTCGGGGTTTTCAGTGCCACTGCTCGCGGTGCAGGGGAGAGAACGATCCTCCCCTGACCTGTGTTCCCATCATCCGCCTTCCCGGGTGTTTTACGCAGACAGAGGCAATGATTTTAATGTCCCACTGAACAAGCTGTCGGGATGCATCAGCCTCAAAGGGCAGACCTGATTCAGAGGCAGCTTCTCCTCCCAGGGGCTGCCTGGGCAAGGAAAACCAATTCCAGCTCCGCACACACACACACACACACACATGCGCACCACCGGTGCCTGTGATTTTCCAGCCTTTTAACTAAAAATTCTTGAAAACCCCACTCCTGAAGGGGGGCAGCACTTGAGCCCGGGGCAGGGGGTCGGGCGTGAGGTGCCACCGGGCAGGCAGAGCGGGCAGGCCCGTGGGCAGGAGCCGGAGTGATGTGATGGGACCTGAGCGCTCCGAAGCCGTCAAGAGCCTGGGCAGAGATGAGCTGAGAAAAGCCATGAGCAGAGCTGACATCTGCCCCCTGGGCGGGTACCTAATGAGCGGAGACATTGTCCATTTGGGGAGATGAGGTAAAGTTAAAAGATTTCCGAGCTGACACCTGGCAGCCTACATTGGTATTCCTGGTGAAACAGCAAGGGAAGGAGAACGGAGATGGGGGGCTGAAACTGGTCAACCCCCAGCTCTGCAGGGGTGAGTGAGCTGGATGGAGACAGTGTTGACACCTCAGTATCTTATCTATGCTGCCCCAATCTCCCCTAGTTGTGATTTTTTTGCTACGTCAGAGGAGAAATTGGTGCTTTCTGGGAGCTGAGGGGTAAGTCTGGCAGGATCCCGTGCAGCCCTGTGCCCGGTGAAAAGGCAGCAGCATGGCAGGGAGCACATGCAAGGGTCCAGCAGCACATCAGACCTGCTCTCAGCTGGGATCTGGGCGCAGGCTCCTGTGTCCCACAGTCGCCACATCCTGGGAGTAGGATGCACTCAGCAATGCCCCAACCCCCAGCATCACCCAGGAGTCCCTCCTTCACCGTTTCCACAAACCTAGTTCAGTCATTCCCTATAAATCCACCCTCCCTAAGCCCACTTGTCACCAGCTCTTCCCTAACTCACCTCCAGCCTCTTCACTACCCACCAGCTTCAACTGGCGCCTGGTGACGAGACGGGAGCGACGGAGCAGGAGAATGGAGAGCCCTGTATCGCCCCTATCACCTCCTGGTTTTCCCCTCTGGAAAACTTGGCTCTAAAAGTACTTGTGAGCCAGCAAACACCTCCATTTCCCCCAAAATCCCCAGCAGTGTGGGAAAGCCCACACTGAAGCGCCCTTTCCCCCGCTTGCCTGCCTGCTTTCCCAAAGGCCAAGCGGATTTACAGGGCAATAATTTCCTTGGGACTATCCTGGCTGAAAGGAGATATCCTGAATCATCTTCAAGGTTTTCCATAGGCAGCTTGAAAAGACTGCCATTGCTCCACGTGGTTTTCATCAGCTTCATCCACAAACACTCCTGAGTCTAAATCCCTTTCCAAGCAGGATTTTCACCTGCCTAGTTCCAGGGATTTTTGCTCCCTTCCAACAGACATAGCCAGAAATCCCCAAAACAGGGTGCAACCCTTTCCCTGGGATGCTTGGGAGTGGAAAAGCAGCTGAGCTCTGGCCACTCCTCCCTGGCACCCGCTGACCTGCTGGGCTCGAGCAGATGGAGCAGCTGCAAATCCCCCCGGTAAGCCAGAGAAGGGACTAATCTTCTAGAGCACAAATCAGTTGGCAAGGGGGGGAAGCTGAACATTCCACCTTTTTTCTCCCTCCTCCAGCAAACCCAGCAGCATCCAGCATGCCCAGAGGGATCCCAGCATCCCCGAGGGCAGAGGAGGCAGCGCCAGGGCTTTGGGCACTTGGTAGAGACTCGGTCTGGGGACAAGCAGACATTTAGGTCCCAGCAAGCTAAGCCTTAAGTGCTCTATGCAGGGAGACACAGCAGCTGGTACCACATCTGGTGAGCTCTTAAAACTTCCAAAGAACTCTCCAGCCACAAAAGGCTGAGGCTTCTTCAAGACTGAGAGGTTCTTGGTGGGCATAGGAAGCTGGAGGAAGAGCCACTGGGATGAGACGGATCAAGCACAGTGGAATCCCTCGTCCTTCCTTGCTTTTGGAGAAGGATTAGGTCCATTGGACTCTGCTAGTTCCAGTCCTCAGGATGAGATCTGCAGAGCCAAACACGCTCTCTGCTCTCTCCAAAACAGAGACATCACTTAGGAGGCTTAGGAGTGATGTAACGTGCTGATGTCAAAGCACTGGAGTCGGTACTGAGCCCCACAGCAGATCCCACCAGGGATCCCATCCCATGCCCACACCATGTCCTCCAGAAGGGTGTTTCTGCTCAAAATACCCCCAAATAGAGGTCAGCCCAAGGACACACAGACCAGTCCTGCTCCTGGGGACATCCAAAAGCAGCCAACCCTCTCCAACTCATCCTTCTGTTCCAGAGCCCACAGAGAACGAGGAGATCAGCAAATTTGGTGCCACCTTCTATTCTTCTGGGTTGTGGTTTTTTTATCCTCCCATCCTTTCTTTTTAATTTCCCCTCCTCCCTTGCTTAAGGGCCGGAAAACGCCTCCTGCAGGCTTGCAAGGGATAAACATCCTACCAGATATTGTTAGCTCTACTCAGAAAACTCTGAGGTGGGAGAGCTTATCACAACGGGCAATAGCTCTCAGAAATGCTTGGAAGGAGGAGGCTGCAACCCCAAGAAAAGATGGAGAATGCACAGGCTGGGATGTGTGGCATCTGGGTATAGATTGCACCCTGGTCCTTGGATGGAGGAGCACGGATGGCCTGCAGAGCCTGGTGAAGCCTGGATGAGGTGCAATACCCATCAGCACAGCAGAGCATCACTCTGCCCCTTCCCTGGGGAAGCAGACCCCCCAGGCACGTGCAAGAGAATGTCCTGTGAGAGAGAGAGTGAGCCATTGGTGTGTTCTTGGGGACCATGGTCTCTCAAGCTGTGCAGTCAAAGCAGGCAACTTCAAGTCCCTCCCTCATCCGTCCCCATGCCCACATTTTCCAGGTGGGCAAACTGAGCCAAAGAGGAAACCAACATGGAGAGAGTTTGCCTGCCACACTGTCACAGAGAAGGGCTTCATTTTCCAGATACCCTGGGCTCTCCAAACCATTGCCTTCATGTTATCAGAGCAATAAAAGTCTTTAAATAGGGAATTGTTTCCATATTTTTAAGAAAAGCCAGAGGTACATAGGGAGTGAGCCTCTCTGGAGGTCTCTGGTCCAGCTCCTGTCCCAGGCAGGGTCACTCCAGAGATAGATTAGACTGGCTGGCATGAAATAATTGCACCCTGAAACCACAAAACTTTTTCCAAGCCCCCTATTTTCTGCTTGCACAAAAGGAAGGATATGTTTCCTGAATGTTCTCACCCACTGCCATCACCTAAAATCCCCATTTTTATTGTTTTAGGAGCACAATAAGCAGATCTCATCTTGGATCATCCAGCTTCCCAACATCACCTGGATAAAAGGGGACACAGTCATGCCCATGGTGGTGTCCTCAAGTTCCCTGTGCTCATGGTGTCAATGTCCTCATGCCCATGGCTGTGTCCCTATGTCTATAACAGTGTTTCCACATCTCCCATGCCCATGGTGGTGTTCCTATGCCCATATGGATGGTGTCCCCATGCCCATAGTGGCATCCCCATGTCCCCTGTGCCCATGGTGGTGGTGTCCCCATGCCAATGGTGGTGACCTCATTTCTCCTGTGTCCCTGGTGGTGGTGTAGTTATGCCTCCATGCCCATGGTGATCACAGCCCCATACAATGGCTGTGTCTCCATGCCCACGGCAGTGTCCCTGTGTCCCCCAGGCCATGGTGGCAATGTTCCCAAACCCACAGTGGTGTCCCCATGCCCACAGTGATGGTGTCCCCACGCTCAGGGAGATGTCTCCATGCTCATAGTAGAGTCCTCATGTCTCCGTGCCCATGGTGGTGGTGTTCCCATGCCCACGAGGCTGGTGTCCCCGTGCCCACGGTGATGTCCCTGGGCCCTCCATGTACACAGTGGTGATGTCCCCATGCCCATGGTCCTGCACCATGGTGTTGGTGTCCTTGTGCCTGTTGTGATCACACATCACCCCTCAGCTGCATGGAGCCAGTCTGGAATGGCCTTGCCACCAGCCTGTGTGACCTGTGCCAGGGTGGGGGACACGCCACTATCACACCAAATGTCCCCTGGGCAGCCCTGGACCTGTAGTGGAGCCATTCCTGCCTCCTTACCCCCGGAGTAGGTTCCCTGGGCAGCACAACGTGGAGGCACATCTGGCAGTGCTGGGAAGGTGGAGGCTCAGCTGGATATGTGGCTCTTTCCCTGCAGAAGAAAGGGATGAAAGTTGGGCTGTTATGGGGCAAAAGCATCCTCCAAACCACGAGTCCTGATGCCCTGACGGCAGGTCCCCATCCTGGGGACACTCATACAGGCACTTCAGCATCACCCAGCACCCATGCTGGAGATGTCACCACCCCAATTCCCTAAGGGCAAGCAGGTCCTAGATGCAGATTTTCCCAGTCCAGCTGACCAGAGCCCTCCGGGACACTTGGATTTTCAGGAAATCATTATCCTGCACCGGGAAAGTGGGGACAAGAGGGTTTGCTCCTTGGTGGCAGGGATTCATGAGTCATCCTCCAGCGCTGCCCTTGAAACAGAGCCAAAAAAGCTTTTACCCAAAGCAGCCAGCAATAGGATACCAGAGCTGGAGCTCCAAGATTAACCCTTTCCTGGGAGAACCTGGCTGGCTGCCCTCCCATGCAGATCCTTTCTCCTCCTCCATTCAATGCCAAGTTTCCCCACTGTGTGAACTCACCAGGTTGGTGGAAATGATACCAACACTCCCCTGGCAAGGTCGGGGAGGGGGACCTGCCATGACATCCCAGGGCTGCTGTCAGACCCAATAGGGTTTGGAAACACATGCCCCCCATTTGAGGAATGTCCCATGACATCCCATAGTTCTGATGGGATCCCCATCAATCAGCATGCCAAATCTTGATGGGCTTTCCTCAAAACAAGGGGAACCAGCCTGCTGGAAAATCCCACATTCCCTCCTTGACAGAAAACAACCCCTTGGATAAAGGTGGGAAATTCTGTGTTAAAAGGAAGTTTTCTACCTTGCAGGCAGACAGAGAGGTGCCAGCACCCACCTTTCCTGCCAACCTGATGAAAATGGACCTATTTCTCCAGCGTGGAAAGGTGGGAACCTCAATCCAGGGCTGTGACGGTGGGCACAAGTATCACTGAGCTGGGACAGGGTAGGAGGTTGAAGGATGCTCCTTGCCTTGGGCTAGAAGTGAAAGGTCCACCCAAGGCTACTGTGCATGCAAAACTGGCTGCAGCAGCCCAGCCTTGCTGTGCAGAGCCCCAAAACAAGCTCAGGCTCTCCTGGGGCCATTGAAAAGCAAAGGGAAAGGTGGTGGGAGTTATATTGGTGCCCATTAACCTGGGCTGGAGCCTCTTGCCACAGCCCCATGGATCCAGGGCTCTCCACAGGGAGCCAAACATCATTTGACCCACCCCAGCAGTCTGGCATCTGCATGTATCTGCACTGGACATTTAAGTGAGCTCAGACAGGGACTTCCCCCTCACATCTTCCCATAGGCTGCTATGAGAATGCTCCTAGAAAGCACAGATTAGGTCACAAAGATCTTAGGTGTCTCCTTCACCTCCCACAGCATTCTCCACCCCTAGCCTGGTTCCTTACAGTCTCCACTGGGTGCTTGTATCCATCCCCTCCACCCTCAGGGATCCACGTCCACCTTCCAGCCCACCCAAGATCCCGGGTGCAGTGTCTGGTGTATCTCCCACAAGCACCAGCTGCTCCCTTGCTACTGCATCCCTCAGGATGCACAGATGCTCTCTCCTCTCACAGAAATGGAGAGCATGAACCATCCACAGCTGTAGGCCTGGAAAGGCCGGGACACCCGCCCTGTGCCACATCCTGATCAGCAGGGGGGAGCCCCCTGGGCCGTCACAGCCCCGGGCTGCCCCACCTGCCCCGTGTTCTCTGTGTGCAAGAGCAAGGGGACGCCCTGCAGCACAGGGCTCTGCAGCGTTCCCGGGGGGCCATGCAGCATCCGGATGGGGTGGGGACACTCTGCAGCACAGCCCGTGCCAAAGGATGCTGCACAGGGCTGGGCTGCCGCGAGGATGGGGCAGCAAGGTCTCACCCGGACCGTGGGAGGTCTCCTCAGGAAGAGATGGGCAATAAATGCTGCCCCAGAGGGGAGATCTGAATAAACTGACCCCTCTCGGGCCTGCTCCGAGCCATGAGGGGTGATGGCTCCAGTGGGGAGATGGGAGCAACCTCAGTGCTGGGCACCCTGTGCTCCCTCAAAGTATGTGTTGATGAACCAGCCCAAGGATACAGTGGGTGGCATCCCTGCCTGTGTGTGTGTGTGTGGGGAGTGGTGGTGTGTGTGTTAGAATTAGATGGTCTTTAAGGTCCCTTATAACCCAAATCATTCTGTGGCTCCATGATCATTCTAATTTCGGAGCAGGGACAGAAAGTTCTGTCTGGGGAAATGGGCTCCCAGGAGATGATTTGCCCAGCTACAGGGGAAGTTCGGGACCCCTTCCTCTCCCCAACAGTGATGTTGGGGCTGCCTTTGCACCAGTGGCTGCTCGATGGCCGGTACGCTGGAGCCTGGGCTCACAAATGATCACACCCTGATACCAGTAGGACCCCATGGATGTACACATCTGAAAACCAGGGCTCAGAAACGCTCACTAGACTGACAGTAGTGGGACCCCACGGGATGTTCCCACCCAAAAGCCATGCAGCATCCCTGCCCTCACCCATCCCCGTGCACACTTCTCCCTGCAGCGGTGGGGGGGGGTGTGGGAGCGGGGTGATGGAAAGCTGCTCCTCCTGGAGACCCCCACTTGTCTCCCACTTTTGTGCTTGTTTTGGCAGAGCCAGGGAGCATCCCAAAGCTGGCAGCCAGGGACAAAAAACTCCCAGCAGCCTCGAAGAGCCGCCCAGCCGGGGCGGTGGCAGCGCACGGCGGGACCCTCTGGGGCCGGGAGGACACGGGGGCCGGGGTCGGTGGGTGCACGCCCCCCGCTCCCCGGAGCGATGCCGCACCGGGAGCCGCCTCGTCCCGACGCTCCCGCCACCGCGCTCATCCGCGTCCCCGCGTGGGGGACCCGCCGCCCCCGCTCCACGTACCGGGGTGCCGGGGCAGCCCCTCCTGCACCGGGACCTCTGTCCCGGGGAAGGCAAAGCCCTGCCTGTGTCCGGACGGATGGACGGGCGGACGGACGGACGGACGGACGGGCGGAGGCAGGGCCGGGGCAGGGGCGGGGGAGCGGCGGGGCCGGCTCAGGGGCGGTGGCA